>JAHWFP010031850.1:52258-80331 GCA_023313725.1 Lithobius niger
AAAACTCGGAGCAAGGGTTTCGTAGTCGAAAACTCGGAGCAAGGGTTTCGTAGTCGAAAACTCGGAGCAAGGGTTTCGTAGTCGCAAACTCGGAGCAAGGGTTTCGTAGTCGCAAACTCGGAGCAAGGATTTCGTAGGCGCAAACTCGGAGCAAGGGTTTCGTAGTCGGAAACTCAGAGCAAGGGTTAAGGTGCCTGGCAAAACCTTTGGTGCCAACCTTTGTAAGCTACATTCCATTATTAAAACATTAATGAAGGATTATAAACATAAAGTCATATGCTTTATTTATATAGTAGTAGTAAATCATTGTACAAATTATTATTTTGTCCATCTTCCAAGAGTTGTAACCCGACAAGCTAAAATCAACGGCAAACGCCCTCTCGGACCCACCGAAATTCAAAATGATGTTCGGCCATAAACTACAACAGGAGGGTAGAAATTGTGTACACGACTAGAGGACTTATATTTATGCTTCCCCTGACTACAACAATTAAAGAATTAAGCATCCAATTCAGATTTTCAAATTCCCAAAAGAATTAACCAGGTATGAAAAAAGGTGTAAAGAAACTTGGCCAGAGATTAAAATTAAAATATCGGCATAAGTATAAATAAAATGTAAAGGAATTATCCCAGTATAAGAAAAATTATAAAGGAATAAGAAAAGATTGGTTTACTACGTTAACAAATCCTGGCAAGGTGTTTGCTGTAGTGTGGCTATACTCGAGCAGCTTTGGGTACGAGTTACTGCTTCGCATAAGCCTAACTAACATTCAAACCGTGGCGTTTTCACTTGAGGACGATAGCAAACAAAAAACTTAAAATGAGTGAAACAAGAAAACCCGTGTAAAATGTAGTACTGGTTCAAAGCACCACAAGCATCGGGAAAATTGATGGCTACTAAGTAATTATGTGTTATTGGCGTAGCTTCTGACACTCAGTTTGGCTGTTGAATGGATCTTTGACCTTCAGAAGTCGCCTTTTGCCTCGCATCGTAAAAGTCTTGCATCCCCTTGACACAACAAATCCTAGCTCTTCTTTCTCGCTTGCCTGGCTAGTAGAAGACTATAATCTTCTGCTGGATCCTGGACCATGTTGAGGTATTTATAAAAAAAAAAAAATTTTAAGATAGAAAAAGGTGACTGGAAGCGGGAAGGCTTATTTGTGCCAACAACTACAATAATTCATTTCCTGAAATATTTTAAATAAATAAGGAAAGTTTTGTTTAATTTAGTATGCAAAAGGGAAAAAAACAAAAGAAATGTACATATGCTAATTATAACAAACAATATAGTTACATACAGAAATATACCTAGTTTTACACCATTTTTAATAACGTAAAAATAAAATTTTAAATTTTAAAATTAAAAATTAACCTCAACATATGTTAATATAATTCTTCAATAAATTGTTTTTTTTTTTTAATTTAGTATTCTTTTAACTTGTATTTAAGATCTTTAAAGTTGTTAAAAATTGTATAAATCTTACTTTACCGTTTTTATTTTTCTAACTTGGGAGAGTGATAACATTTTTTCTGAGTTTAGTGTAGTTTTTTAAGATTATAGAGTTAATTTTGCATTTGAAAATCGTTTTTAATCATTATAGTATACACTCTTAATAAATGATATATATAATTTTTTTTTCTTTATTTATTTTTTTCGTATACTGGGAATGAGCATGGTGATATGCAGTGAAAGTGGCCCTTTCTGGCCCTATAGAAAGGAATCTCTTCCCTATAAGTATCAGTCACAACAACCTGACAAATTGTTTCCTTTTGAAGGGGGAATATCCCTAGTGAATGTTGTTGGTGCCACCAGCTACTTGCATTCCATCATGTACTAGTTGATTGTTTCCCATTTAATGTTGTTCGTTCATGGTAAACTGGGTGATGAAGCTGTCCTCCCGACAGGAGCTTTTAATTTTTTTTCAGCCGATACACATACATGATAAGATACGCATTCGGAGCTTGTTTCACATCTTGGAATGTGTGTGGTGCAGTGGCAACCTGTACTATTGTACTGTGACTGAGGCTGGCACTAGTTATCTAGCTGTCAACACAGCATAAAGCGTCAATTTCCCCCAAGAGCTCGTTTCCTGAGCCCTAGGAATATAACAAAGGAATGAGTAACAAAGGAATATGACAAAGGAATGAGTAACAAAGGAATATGTCAAAGGAATGAGTAACAAAGGAATGAACAACAAAGGTGAGGTTTCTTCCTGAGTGCGCAGGCCACCACCGCATGACATACTTGTGCTAACCAAGAACTGAGACATACAACCAAAACATACCAAAAATTTCGTGTAACATGAACCCACTGCACTTACCACTAGAAGCCTTTTCGTTGTCACATTCTCCCTGTGAAAAATACGTAAGGTGAAATCCTGGAGGAAACGGAATTTCTTCTTTGGTTTTTGTCTTCAAGACCATATCAACAGGCTCGCCTACTTCGGATTCTAACACAAAGCGGCAAACAAAACAATAAATTAATGATGATTCATTAATTTACATTCATTAATTCACATAGCTCGCAAAGTATTTTCCGCACAGCATTAACTCATGTTGGAAACAAAGCACAATAAGGCTATAATTGTTTATGTCGTAGCGTTAATACGAAATGAAAGAAACGATATTACATTTGTTATTTGCGTGCATAGTTTATTAAGTCTAGCCTAATTACGAAACGTTGATTTTTGGGTTGGTTGTTGGTATCAGTTCTGTATCTGGGAACAGTCTCTTGTGGAGTTTGAAATTCCCAAACGAGAGGTTGAAATTAAGCTCGAATTTATCAAGTATTTTAACAATTGTTGCAACTGCCAGTTCATCTTTATGAATTCAGCGATGTAAAACCAGCATAATTTTATGACATCCAGACAAGGAGGCTTACAGAACAGCTTTACTATGCTTACGATTTGCTTTAGTTCTTACTTCCAGCAAGGCAGTAATGCTGCGCAGTCAGTACTGTACTGTCGTGAAATATTGACAGTTGTTTCACTCTGGTCTCCGTGTATTTTTTTATGCAAGTGAGTTACACACAACAAAAGGCAACACGATTCAGGAGACATCTTAACCCATAAAGCGTTAGTTGCCACTCTTTTGCCAGCGCTGGCCCAAACATGCTTTAAACAATGCTTTAACAATGATAAAAACAACAATATCTTTTCCGGCAGAAAAAGAAAAAGAATTTATCGGAGGAAACTATGCAGAAGCAATGGTGTAACAATAATGATACAAACAACATTGTATTTACAAATATGCATTGTACTTGGTTTCATGAAGTCACGTAATTGGGCTGGAGTGAAAAAGACGAAAAAAATATCTGCCTGCTCCCGGGTTACAGGGCTTTGAAAGACAAAAAATGCGCAGGCGGATTCAGTGCGAAAAAAAAACCAGGCCACAGAACGTGAAAGACACCGTCTGATCCCGGATAACGGAAATTAATGAAGAATGGTGGAATGAATCATAGGATACATGGATTGAGTGAGCGAAGCAACCTTAGCGCAATTACCTCTCTTCAGGAACCTGCATTACACATTTCACTGTTTTGGGGCAGCTGTACTCCTACATTTGCTCGTCTTCATATAGGCTGTGCAGAAATATCTTCTCCATTTGGCATTGTACTTGGTTTCATAAAGTCACGTAATCAGGCTTGAGTGAAAAACAAAAAAAAATATCTGTCTGCTTCCGGGTTACAGGGCATACAAAGACACCAAAAATGCGCAGTCGGATTCAGTGCGAAAAAAAAACAAGCCACAGGACGTGAAAGACATCGTCTGCTCCCGGGTAACGGAAATGAATGAAGGATGGTGAAATGAATCACAAGATACATGGACTGAGTGAGCGAAGCAACCTTACCACAATTACCCATTTTCAAGAACCGGAATTATTTAAATTACACATTTCACTGTTTTGGGGCAGTTGTACTCCTAGTAGAGTTGCCCGTCTTCATGACGGGGTTTACATCTAGTGGTATGAATATTCTCCCAAAGAGCAAAGAATTTCGTCGGGAGAGAGGATTGTCAGAATCAGTGGTGAAGAAATGAACACTAAGTCATGCCGAAGACAAAGATAATCAAAGAGGAAACATCTTGTTATTGCCACGTTCCCGCCCTTTGACTCTCATGGTGATGTAACATCATTAGGATAGAAATGGGACAAAACAACGTCTAGACTGGTGAACCATTTATTGCTGCCAGTATCGCAAATTAAGCAAGAAAAAAAAGGTTATGCTGCGTTCCTGGTGATGAAGTTCATGACATTTTCATAGCCTTCCCTATCCCGATGCCACACACATTAGAGCCAGGACAAAACTAAATAAATTATTCTCATCAACGAAAAACTCGAACTTAGATACACATATATTTCATTAAACTAAACAAGGTAACGAAGAGACCATTGAGCCACGTCACAAGCCATTTTTTTTAGCAATAATACGAACACCATCACTCACCATCTCTAATACTCACCAATATTTACCATTACCAAACTTAGGAAAGTTGATCTCTCGAGATACATTAGTGGACTTGGTGATGAACCATGACTAGAGCCTTGGCTTATTTTTTTTTTATTTCATTTACGCTTATTTAAAAAATGACTAAAGCATTTGGCTTCTATTATTATTTCTTTACACGTATTTTAATATTGGAAACTTTAAATTGTATTAGGCCTACCATATTAATTGGCTTGCCTTATTGTACAACTAATTCATTGTAAATTGGGTTATGTGATTGGTAATCAAGGCTAGGCGTAAGTGGATACAATGTACCCTTCCTAGACCTTATGCGTGTTTTCGCATTAAAGTGCTTCATTCATTCATTCATTCATGTGTTCTAACTGACATTACTGAAATCTAAAACGAAACCGAAAGTGACCATGATGCTAATGACCATGCAAACATATTGCGTTTGTAACTAAGTCACTTACAAGAGAAACTGGTTTTTGAAACTTTGATAAATACGACAGTCAAACAGTCTACTACTAGAAACAACTTACATTTTTTTGTATATTCATTACAGCTTCAAAAGTTGTGGCTGCAGTTTTCAGCGGAGTAGGAAACGCAGCCACTGATAATTTTTGTCGGCTCTTCTTTGATTCAGAAAAGCAACGGGGCTACTATGTTGGGTGCTGCCAGGTGGAAGACCAGCATCAAAGGTAGGAAACGAAATGGCGCCACCCATCACAAAGAAGTCACGAAATGAGCCAAAACCCCGACACAAAATGTCGTAGTGGTGGTTGTGTTTGGCTGCACAAAGGTCGACTAACTTTGAACTAACTTTGCAGAATGTGAAACAAAAACAAATCCTGTTGCACCTTGTGCTGTTCAACCTTGTGCTGTTCAAAGGAAAATATACCACTAAATCCCTGTAAGGACACAGCTTGCCAGTAAAATAATAAGAAGTCGAGGTCGGAATTTCAAAATCCTGAATTACTCAGTGCGGTTCATGCTACTAATGACATGCATAAACACTCATATTCGGTAAGTAATAGACGTGTTTTCATTGACTGCATTCATTTGTATAGCAGTTAGGTTCAGCACTCAGATTATCCACTCCTTCATATTTAACTTCCTCACTTCATTTACGAATATTTTAATTAAACCTAGATTCTTGGAAGTATTTCAGTCCAATACGCGTCCATCATTACCTTCTCCTACAAGTAATAAACTTTGGGTTTGGCTGGTTTTATAGGTGAGTCTCCCCAAAAATGAGCTTAAGGTACTTATCTGAGTGTATTTTGGTAGCATCTGGCAATAACTGCACCCAGAATTTAATTTTCTTGTAAGAGTGCTCATCAATGATAGTAGCTGAAGAACAGGAGTCAACTTCCATTCTCGTTTGAATGCCGTACAAAACTACTCTTGCTGTAGGACTCATTTTACACTTGTCCCTTACCTTTTCAGATGCTGTGCGGTTTTCAATGAATGTCTGTGAAATAAGTGTCTTGGAAGTGAATGTCTGTGATATGGTCAGTTCCACTACTATACCTAATGAAGAGAGCGTCATGCCTAATTACAGTGCATCATCCAATGCCAACAATGGATTGCATAATTCATAAGTTTGACTTGAGCTAAGGCTTACCAACAAATTGAACACACCAAGACGCGTCACCAGCACGCCTGGGCTGATTTCGGTAGAAATTCTGCTGCAGTACAGTTCGTAGAAGCCATTCTGAATTTTATAATGGAAGATATTCAAGGCACGTCAACTTTAATGGTTACATTTTTGTCTAAGCCAAAGCTAACAAAGACCATGACAAAGTATTAAGGAAAGTGTTACAAAATCTGAGAAACGAAAAAAAAATATTCTTAGCCCTGAGAAACGCAATCTTAACAAAACTACAATAAAATGTTACGGCGGTATGTTCTCAGAAAAGGTATGACTGTCGAACGTGAAAAAGTATCAGCCATTTCAAGTGTGCCTTTGCCCTTTAGCCCAGAAAGTGTGCGAAGTCTTCAAGGAAAGGTGCAGTATTGTACAAAGTTCTTGCCTAACCTAGCAAGCATGTATAGACCACTATGGGGCTTGACTAAAAATGATCATTCGAAATCGGACAAGAAGAGTCTTAAACAAACTCAAAGAAACAATAAACACACTTCACCCATGATGCAGATAGACTCAGCTACGTGTGTACTAACTGAGGATCTCATTGTTGAGAAGCTACTCAACCGCAGTAAGTAAATCAACAAAAAACTGCAGTTCCCATATGGTGCAAGCCGAGTTCTGAATGCAACAACAGATATTTTCATTTGGAAAAATAAACGCTGATTCCTTGGGAACGGGCACGTTTAATATAAAATTAAAATTAAAATAAGCGAATCAGCCAAAGACAACACTAACACGAAGAAATGGCAACGAAAGTTGTACATACTAATCAAAGGTGACAGAAATAACAGAAAGTCTTGCAACTGTAACACTATGCTCACAAAGATTAAACTTAGAAGAAAATACCACGATCTGCCATACAGTACTAAAGAGCTAACGTTTTACCAAGAAAGCATAATCTTACCTCAAATGTCATAAAACAATCATTAGTTGTGTGCTAGAAGACTAGAATGCCGAACAAGGACACGTTTGTTATCAAGGTGAAAAAAAAAACCATACGTAGAGAAAAATTTGGCCTATGGTTCCCTAAAATGGATGTAAAAGTAACGGCCTAGATCAAAATATGTATCGCATATCAAGGAATAACAAACGAAATAATCCAAAGCACCACTGGAAATGAGTGAACTACGACCAGACCCATGGCAACACAAAGCAATCAATTTCCTTAGACAGATAATGAAATCAAAATAATTCTCTTACTAATTGAAGAATATTCGAGATATCCATTTGTATGTGTTGCTCAAACGTCAATAACAGATGCATAGTACCAAAAACTAAAAGACATATTTGTATTATTTGCATATTTGGCATTAATTTGCATTATGTTAAAAACACATAACAGACCACCATTCTCAAGTGAAAAGTTCCGTAAAATCTAAAATGCAAGCTGGTTTCAAAAACAGAAAAATAACATTATACTGGCCTAACGCCAACACAAAAACAGAAAAATTCATGAAGCCACCCACGAAATCAATTCGAAGTTCATACTTTACAGTCGTGGCCACATTGTTTATGTCATGCTTTTTATCTCTTTGGTTCGCCCAGGATTGAAGCATGGGGAGATTGAGGCTTAATGGTGCGTGGTGCGTCGACAGCAAGGTCATTAGCACCAACCTCAGTCACGGTGCAGAGTCTGTGTTGCCACTGCGCCACACATTACAGAGATGTTAAACAACTCCAAAACTAGACCTTATCTGCACCTCATGCAAAAATTAAAAAAAAACCGGAGAGGAGGACAGACTTGTCGCCCAATTGACGAGCCAAGTCTCGCTGCAGATGGAAATGGCGATGAATACCTTCAAGACGGTGACAATCAACATGTAAGTGACGGACCGTCAGTAGTCGTGGACACTAATGGCATTCAAGGAGGGATAACCCTCCTCAAAAAAAAAAAGCAATGAATAATTTTGGTGTGACCAAGTATAGAATGGTGTACCGTTCTGGAACCCGGTTCCTCAAATATAAAAGATTAATGAAAGCGTTCAGAGGCACACAACTAAGAAGGCAAGCAATTTACGGGATTCAAATTATAGGAACGGGCTGACAAGTCCTGAACTTCCCTGTCTGCTTTGGCGAATGCAAAGATTGATTTGGATCTTTCATGTTCTATAATGTATTGACTGTCCCAAAGCATTAACCAACCTTTCTGAGATGCTACATAACACTATTATACACCACAGGATCTCAATTCAAAATTTCGTATGCCGACAACGCGGTTAAATGTCGTTAAGAACTCTTCACGTTTAGACTGATTCCATTATGGAATACACTTCCAAATGAAGTGGTATGTTCCAGTTTCATTACAGATTTTAAAATAAATTGGATGTATTTATTTCTGATTAGAAAAAAATTGTTTAAGTTTAAACTCTATTGTTCCTGCTGGTTGATGGCTCCATTCTTGTTTTGTTGTTTCGTCCTTGTTGTTATTGTTTTTCTTTTTTGGTTTTTGCCTGTTGTTGATATTATAAAGTCTATGAAGTTATTACTGTAATAAACATTTTTCAGGGCATACTACTACATCTGTAAATGGTTTCTATTGTGTACTCGGTACTGTCGCATTCCTTATTGGAAAACGACAGTGAGTGTTACTAATAGTCTAAAAAAATAAAAAAATTACCAAACAGAGCATCATCAAGAGCACTTACGGCATTGCTTCAAATCTGCATTAATACACCAGTCATCAACTGATAAAAGCGAGATGGTCACGGCATCACATGAAATCCGTATTTCAAACTATTGCAATAAGGAAGCAACAAAGTAAGAGGGCCAGCGCGGGAGTTTAAATGGGGAGACCCGATACGCCTAGGAGGGGACAAAAAAATCTCACATTTGATAGATGCGCAAGAGACGAGGAGGAGAGAACAAGACTTTCAGACAACTTCAGAAGCTATGTTGTGAATATAAATGCAAACACCGCAACAGACAACAATCATCCCATACGACAAGCTGAAATACACTCTAAACTTTAATGTCACTACGCCTGGAAGATTATCAAAACCTCCAAAATAATTGAAAGAATACACCGTGCAATAATTTGACAACAGTGTTAAACCTAGATTAATGCATGACTGATCATTTTAACAATGATTTCAAATTTCCGTAGTAGTCCTAAATGTAAATGAGGTAAGTCAACCATCAATTTTGTGATAGGGAAAAACGCAATACCTTGATTACGAACATTTTCCAAATGCATACAGCTTACGCATCAGTCCCTGTCACTTCCAGTTCCACAATGCATTTGCGTAACCCGACATTGCAGACATATGTTGTGTCACTGTGGTCTTGAAAGCTACTTTAAACATAGCAAAAGAAAGTAACGCGATTCAGGCGAAATCGTGTGAATATTCTGCCAAAAGTAAAACACCAAAGTAAAGTAAAGTAAAGTAAAGTAAAGTAAAGTAAGCCAGCGTAAATGACAGCAAAATTCATATGTTTGTGTTGAACGTATGGAATTTTTATTGATCCACTGTCATGACAAAATCAAACAATCTATGCTAGGGCTAATATTAACTGGTAAATAAATTGTGAGCCTGTCAAACTGATGCGAATCTCATACTTCAAATTCACCCTAGTCGAAAAATTATTATTTTTAAAACTGGAATGTCACTCACTCACTCCTAAACGCCCTGCATGTGGAAAATTAGTTTTCCTACTGGTATAATTATTGTAATCCTTAAAAATGTCCAAAAATTAAGGTACACACTTCATAGCCATAATCTTGATGTAATCAAAATGGTCCATGATTTATTGCGTCAAAATGATCCCAAGTTTATTACGTCAAAATGGTCCCCAGTTCGTTACTTCAATATGGTTCCCAGTTCATGCAAGGCAGCCATATTAGGGAAGAAATTAAGCCGAAGTAGCACAGAGATACGAGAATTCGTGAGTGTTTTTGCACCAATAACAGTTTCACAATCTACGTATTGCACAAATTTACTCTTGCTGAAGTAAAATAAAACCGCTCACAAGCCTGCAGCAGAGTGGTGCTGAAAGCTGCCGTCTGGGGAAAAAGGTTCACGATGTACAGTAGCATAGAGATCTGTGCACGGAGTAGCATGCAGATCTGAGTTTGGAGTAGCATGCAGGGTGCTTAAACATAAAATGAGTTTAAGTACCAAACGCCATTCACATGTTACTCAAGAGTGGAAATGCAGAGCGACTCAAACAAAATATTGAACCTACATTCATGGATAATAAAAACCAGAAGCTTCTACAAGGGCCACAACAAAGCCCTAACAGGCAGAAGGATATCTGAAGCGATGCAATGCGTTACAGCATGCCAACATCAATATCACTCCGGTCGTAAAGAGCTGAAATAGCTAAATAAATACAGACGCAAAGATATCTACTTTGCTTTTTGGACTTAAATGTAAGACAGTCTGAGCGGGAATTGAACCCATCACCTTTGAGACCAAATGCCGAAGTCCTGCCGCTCAGCCATACTGACACGGCCAAACGGAAACGTAGCATTTAACACGCACATATATACGTATAATCATCTGGTTTGCTACTCTATTTCTAATTAATTACCTTTCGAGCCCATTTGGCTTTTCGTCTTGTTTATAATTATGTTTATAGCTGAAATAGTGTTTGTCGATATATCTTTGGCACACCACTCCACTTAACGTCGCGTCAGAATTTAGTTAGTCTCGTATAGGATTAAAGGTTCGAAACGTCCATGTTCTACGTCAACATCTACGTCTACGATCGGTACGTCCACCTACCGTTTGCAAGCTATGTTCATTGTTGACTGTACACTATGCGCACCACTTACTGTCTAAACAACCTCAGCGTAATGTAGCTAATTTCCACTAACTGTGACTTCACTTATGTACTCGACAAACCTTAACACTAAATTTGCATTATTTTTTTCGAGAAATATATGGCCAGAAGCAACGAAAATGTGTTGGTCTATCTTGAGTTAAAGGAAATGTTCAGTCGCTCTGAAAATATTTATTTTGTATTAAGGTCTAGGCTACTTACTCCATAATATCTCAATAGCGCAGCGTTGAACATCAAATGGATAAGCGTATAAGGAGAGTTCACATGGAAAACGAAAAGTTTTTCTGAAAAGAAAAAAAATTAATTCCACGGCCTTGAAAAGTGAGCATTTTAATCATGAAAAGTAAAAGTAGTTCGAGAGACCAACACCATAATGCTACATGAATTACGTTCAATAATTAAACTTGGCGTGACTACCTTCTTGATGTCATCCGTCCAGGGATGGGCACATGTCCATTTCAATGGATTTGAGTCAATTACCTAGACATCAAGTGGGCAGCAAGTCAAATCAAATCCATTTCTACTTACATACCGTTAATAAGCAATTCAATTCCTTTTCAATCCCAATTCAATTTCATGAGTCAGAGTCAATTCCAGTCAAGTCACTGCCATGGTTCAATGCAATTTAAATCAGTGTCATATTTTGGATTTGCTATTTCAAATCACTTCCAATCAAATAATTTTCGTGCTCATTCTGATCATCAATTCCAATTCAATGACTTGCTGTTGATCCTGTCTTAGTTCTGATCAATTCCCACTTTATTCAGGAAATATTTTGACCAACTCCATTCAATTCCACCCATTTCCGCCTAAGTCCAGTACAATTTCACATAAATTCTGACAAAATTTACGGGTTGCCGACAATTTAGACGATTTTGGTGAATTTTGGGGCTGAAATTGGGTAAATTGATTTGGATTTTGTGGAATTGGCCTGAATTTCAGGTTGATTCAAATCAGGTCATAACAAGGAACTTTAAGTCAAATAAAAGTCAACTAAAATCTAGGCAATGACAATCCGATGGTTGACTTGGCAAGTCAAGTCAACCTGAGCGAAACATGGGCTGAATTGCTGGTTATTAAGTTAACTCCTACCAAGTCAGTTTATAATTTCGGTAAATACCCAAGTCAAGTCCAAATTAAGTCAAGCGGAATTGAAGATTAATGAAGTCAATTATATGAATTCATAACCCTGAACTGTCCATTGTATAATCAATTCAACCAAGCCCATAAAAGTGGAATTGAGTCAATTAATTCCAAGCCGGAATTGACTTGCGCCCATCATTGCATCCGTCCAAACGTTATTTTTTTATGAATACGTCATCATCACCAGCTGCAGAATTAGTATCAACTGGCAGCTGACACATACTTGGACATCAATATTCTCCTCTGGGGGTGAATAATTGTGACACGAGGGGGGGGGGAGGATGTTTTCAAAATGTGACGTCACAAATCACAATCTTGTATCACATTTTGGCGTTCACATCACCTGAATATTTCTTAATTCATCTTGATTCTACGGTATGAGAAGATCTAAATTTGGGGTTTGTTTAACATTTCTAATGTGTAACGCGGTGGTAACCGGTACCACTCCACTGTGACTAAGGTTGGTGCTAATGACCTGGCGCTCGACGAGCGATTAAGCCTTTAAATCTCCTCAAAGAGTAAAATACAGTAATTTGGTGGCAATGAAAATATCAATTTTCAGTCAAATTAATGAAAAAAATTGTGATTTGCATTTGTCATAACAAAATATGAAATACAGTAAAAGATTACCATTTTTTTTTAACATTTAGGGCATGTAGGACCGTGAAAATATATCTTGACTTCAAATCCATTTTACAATCTTAATACTGAAGAAAAAACCCTATTCCAAGTTCAGTCTACAATTTTTCTTCAGATTCACTTTTTTCCCGCATAATGAAGCTCATTTTGCGTAAATTTTGAAAAAAACCTTGAAGCATTTCCGTAGGTGGAAAATGGTAACCAATGTTGAAATGTCTTTGGGTACGTAATCCTAATTTTTTAGGAACCTTTTCCACACTATTCTATTTTCGCTTTCCAAAATCATTTTTCTTTCGACTCTCTATAATATACAAACCAAGAATAGGTAAATAAAAAAAACAGTAAAAAAAAGGTAAATTAATAAGCGTAAATGAAGTAAACGGCAAGTAAAGTAAATAAATTGTAAGGAAACATAAATAAGGGTAAATAAATAAAGAGTGAATAAAAGTTAATAAACGGTAGCCTAAATGAGGGAAATGGTAAAAAAAGGACCAGAAAGTTTTGAAAAAGGTAAAAATGGTTGCGTAAAGATACATATGGATCAAAAAGGGTAAATAACATGTAAGTAAAAAGTAATTTAGGGCAAATAAAGAGTAAAGAATAGTAACTAGCGGTAGAATAGGCTAAAAAGATAAAGGGTAAATAATAGTACATAGCGGTAGAAAAGGCTAAAAAAAATTTAAAAATAAGGAAAAAATTTTTAAATAAGGAGGCATAGGGTTATAAAGGGTACGTAAGGGTATATAAGGTGTCTTGACTGGAGCAATAACGGCAGAATGAAGGGTGCTGGGGCTTTACAGTGCCGCTCAGTCAGGGCTGACCGGGCCCGCCTAGTAATCAAAGGCGTGAGTAGGTGTTTATGGGGCAAGTAGCCTGGTGGTTAGCACGTCTGTTTTATGTGCAAAAAGTCACCGGTTTGATCCTGCCCTCAACCACCCTGTCATTACGGGAAGAGAAGGGCCCTGTGAGGCCTCGTGCTCATGTCGATTGTGGTATGCAAGAGGTCCTAGTAATTTCCAATTGGAAGTGCCTAGCAAAGTTGTCCCAATCGCCTTCTGATGCCATTGCTTCGGCTGGGACCATTTACACCTGTAAAGTTCCCGGGTATGTTGCGCCAACTTCTAGTCGCACAAAGGATACCTGCCACGCACTCCGAAGCCCATGTGGGCTGGGGGCAGAATAAGCCCACCGTACCCCTGCGTGTCGTAGGAGGCGACTAAAAGGGAACCCAAGATCACGGTTTGCTAGTGTGCCAAGGGTCTGCGTGGCGGAGGGTTTTTAGTCCGTCTTGAACACTAGCAACCTCAACACTACGGTTTGCGAGTGCGCCTACGGTGTGTATGGCGGGCAGGTTTAACATCCGTCGCAAGCACTAGTCCGAAAGAGGTGAAGGGACATCCAGACAAACCGGGCCCGGGGTGGCTGCTTAGAGGATGTTTGGCAGTTTGAATCCCCTTTTGGGTTTGATTCCGATTTGCCCATTCTGGCCACTGGGCTTTTCATCCTCATCCCCCAGCATGTTGGCCGTGTGCTGCAACCTAGTAATCCGTGGAGGCGGAGATCCAGGCTTTCGGACTTTGGCTCCTTATTCCGGAGGACGGGTGGCCTGGGCGAGCCGGCTTAAGGTCAATCGGCTATGACTTTTTGGGTCCTGTCGTTGTGGGGAGGCAGCTTGTGCTGTATCCATCTGCATCACGGACCCGCACTGTTTGGGTTATCGAGGGAGGTGGTGTGTACGGCTTCCTTGGTGGCTTCGCCTCTCGGCATGCTTAGGCTGCCACCTCACCGAGATAGACGGCGGTGTTAGCTTCCTGGTGCAGGGCCCTGGATATGCGGCTACCGGCCCTGCATCACCCGAGTGCCGCGTGGGTTTTTTTCTTTTCTGGGGGGGCGCACCGCCGCGACTTCTTTTTGCTCTCCATGGCAACTTCTTCTCCCCCCTCCCCCGCAAAAAATTCTTCCCCCCCAAATTCTTCCCCTCCTCACCGCACTAGCAAGCGCCAGAGGAGGGAACCTGAGATGGTTGGGCCTGGTGCCCAGTTACCGGACATTGGTAAGAGTCGGGACCAAGTCCCGAAGTTCTTGGTGGTGACAGGCGAGGGCCGAGATGTTACACAACTCAGTCCGTTCGCTGTCCACAAAGCACTCAAAGGGATCTGTGGTTCCGATCCGAAGAGTGTCTCTCGGCTCCGTGCTGGGGGATACCTTGTAGAGGTTGCAGATGGGGCTCAGGCAAAGAGAAGGCGGGTGCACTGGGGTTATGCCCGGTGCGTGTGGAGCCGCATCGTACCTTAAATAACAGCAAGGGGGCCGTGACGTGCTTTGATTTGAGGGGTCTCAGCGATGATATCATCCTGGACGAACTCAAGTCACAAGGCGTTACGGCTGTGAAGCGTTTGACGCGGAAAGGTGAAAATGGTGCCCAGCCAACTGACACCTTTTTCCTGACCTTTGATACGCCAGTTGCACCGCAGCACATTACTGTCGGTTACCTGCGGTTGAAGGTCAGGACTTATGTACCGAATCCAATGAGGTGTTTCCAATGTCAACGCTTCGGCCACACCAGCGGCTCGTGTAAAGTTAAGCCTACCTGTGTTAGCTGTGCTCAGGCAGCCCATGAAGGCACTGATTGTGCTGGCCCAGAGCAGTGCATCAACTGTGGTGGTCAGCACCAGGCCTCTTCGCGGGACTGCCGTGTTTATTTAGAGGAACGTCGTGTGCAGGAATTGAAGGTGAAGGACGGGCTTTCCTACTCGGAGGCCCGGAAGAAAGCTAAACTATCGGCAGCACAGGTGTGCAGTGCGCCATTGCCTGGCCCAGTTAGTGAGTCTGCTGATTTAGCGGATTTGCGCGCTGAGCTCAGGTCTTTGACGAGGACGGGTAGGCAGGCTTGTTACTTCGTTGACCCAGCAACATCCATCTTTGCAGGGTCTTTTGGGTTCTTCGAAACCGGTTGATGCCTTGCCGTCGACATCTGCCCAGCCTGCTACTGTTCCTGTTCCTGTTCCTGTAACTGTTCCCAGGCAGGTTAAGGCTGTAGTTAAGCTTCCTCCCGCCCGGAGTGCACCACAGAAAGTGTCGAAGAAGGCTCCTGCTGGTACATCCTCAGCACCACCCGTGAGGAAGTTACCACCAGGAGAGAAGGTGAAACAGTCGTCGAACGACCAGCTTGCTGAGGGGTCCATTGTGTCCCCTCCACAATTTGATCCTCCTTTACCCATGGAGCAGGGAGATATTTCCTGTTCCACTTCTCCTGGGCTTTTTCCTCCTTCCGAGGACAACTTCGTTCTGGACCTCACTCCGGCTTTTGATTCGGGGGAGGATTCAGATGTTTTCGGGTCGGAGGAGTTGAGGTGGATGATTCAGTCTTAAGCCCGTCCTAATGCCTGCGCATTCCATCGTTCAGTGGAACTGCTAAAGTTATCGGACCCATGCAGAGGAGCTGCGGCTGCTTTTGTCGCATTGGCGACCTCTGTGCTGCTGCCTTTAGGAAACTTGCTTTAAGGCGTCGGATAATCCGGTTGTTAGGGGTTACTCTGTCTACCGTCTGGATGCAGACCCTGTGCCACGTGCACATGGTGGTGTTGCAGTGCTGGTTCAACACTCTCAGCCGCATGTCAGTGTGCCTCTGCACACTAGATTTCAGGCGGTAGCAGTTCGAGTTTCTTTTCAATTCGATATTACTGTCTGTTCGGTTTATTTACCGCCGGATGAGGTCTTTGGGGTTGGTGACCTGGAGGATCTGGTTCGCCAGCTTCCTGCCCCGTTTATCCTGCTGGGCGACTTTAACAGCCACCACGTCCAGTGGGGAGGACCTAATACTGACAACAAGGGCAGGATCTTTGAGGAGTGGATGCAGAGGGGGTCCGTTTGCTTCCTAAACGATGGAGCCATGACACACTGTAACCTGGCCATGGGCAATTGGTCAGCGGTGGACTTAGCCTTTTGCTCCCTTGCCGTCCCAGTTCACTTCACTTGGGCTGTCACTGCCGATCTGCATGGAAGCGATCACCTCCCCGTTGTGTTGTCCACGACACAAGGGGGTTCTGTGGCTTCTAGGCCAGCCCGGTGGGCGCTTAAACGTGCTGAATGGTCAGCCTTTGCTGAGGCTGCTGTATTTCAGCGTGCGGTTGAGGACTTTTCTGATGTGGATGAACTTTCCACTCATTTCGCTGACGTGGTCCTTGCTGCTGCTCATGCTACTATCCCGCGTTCGTCCACACAGCCGCGGCGGGTTCCTGTTCCGTGGTGGACGCCTGCTTGCGGGCGGGCTATTCGGGCCCGCCGGCGAGCATTGCGTGCATTTACGGTCATCCCAACTACTGACAACTTTGTAGCCTTTAAGCGCTGTCGTGCCCGTGTCAGGTATGTCATCCGTGAGGCTAGACGTGCTTCGTGGACAGCTTATGTTTCGTCGATCACGCGCTCCACGCCTTCTCAGCAGGTGTGGCGGAAGGTGCGCCAGATCTTGGGGAGGAACGTGTCTTCCCCGGTTTCACAGCTGAAGGTGGCGAATTCCGTGATCTCTTCTGTGCTGGATATCGCCGACTGTCTTGCGTCTGCGTTTGCGCGGCTCTCGAGTGATAACCATTATGATCCTGGTTTCCTCAGAATAAAGCGTAGAGAAGAGGCTCACTCTCTAGACTTTCGCTCCGACGGGCTAGAGGAGTACAATTTACCGTTCACCAGGCCAGAATTTGTTTCAGCTTTGTCGAAGTCGCATGACTCCGCCCCAGGGCCTGATGATGTTCACTATCAGCTGTTGAAACAACTGCCTCTTGCCTCCCAGCAGTTCTTGCTGGAGATGTTCAACCGTGTGTCGGCAGAAGGCTCTGTTCCGGCAGCGTGGAGGACAGCAGTGGTCATCCCGATTGTGAAACCGGGCAAAGACCCTACTGCTCCTTCCAGTTATCGCCCAATCGCTCTGACTAGCTGCGTCTGTAAACTTATGGAACGGATGGTCAGTGAGAGGTTGGTCTGGGTGCTGGAATCACGCGGATTCTTATCTGCGTCCCAGTGTGGCTTTCGACGTTTTCGGTCAACCATCGATCATCTGGTTGCCCTTGAATCGGATGTGAGGGAGGCTTTTCGCCTGCGTCAACATCTGGTTCAGGTTTACTTTGACTTGGAGAAGGCTTATGATACCACCTGGCGTTATGGGATTCTCCGTAATCTCTATAACTGTGGCTTGAGGGGACAGATGCCACTGTTGCTTTCCGCTTACCTCTCAGGCCGTTCTTTTCGTGTTCGTGTCGGGGCGACTCTTTCCCGCCCGTTTGTCTTGGAGAATGGTGTGCCTCAAGGAGGTGTTCTTAGTGTCATCTTGTTTGCTATTGGGATCAACCCCATTGCTCAGCAAGCTGCTGTTCCCCAGTCATTGTTTGTCGATGACTTCGGCCTGCGCTTTCAGGCAGCTCGCATGCAGACCTGCGAGCGGCAGCTACAGCTGGCGATTAACAAAGTCCAGACCTGGGCGCTCAGTAATGGTTTCCGGTTTTCTCCGGACAAGACTGTGTGCATTCACTTTTGCCGCCAACGAACACTGCACCCAGATCCTTGCCTGTACTTGGGGCAGGCGCAGATTCCTGTTGTCCCACAGGCACGTTTCCTGGGTCTGGTGTTCGATTCCAGGTTATCTTGGCTTCCACACTTGCGCCAACTTAAAGACAAGTCTTTGCGGGCACTTAACATCTTGCGAGTTCTGTCGGGCACTTCATGGGGTGCCGATCGCACTGCCATGTTGCGCCTCTACAGAGCCCTTGTCCGCAGCAAACTTGATTATGCGTGCATGGTGTTTGGTTCGGCTAGTGACTCGACTCTCCAGATGTTGGACACTGTGCATCACAGTGGCCTGCGTGTGGCGACTGGGGCATTTTGAACTTCTCTAGTGGTCAGCCTCTATGCTGAGGCCTCGGAGCCACCTTAGGCCATTCGTCGGCGGAAGCTGGCCATTCAGTATGCTGTGCGTTTACGTGCTGTGGAATCCAGTCCTGCTTGGTCCATGGTTTTTGGGCCAGACTTGCGAGTCGGTAGACGCAGGGTGGGTAAGGGTGATTTCCGCGATAGACTCCAGCAGTCCTGTCAGGAGATAGCCTTTGAAATGCCCAGCGTCTTGAGGCTTGGGGGGATGCCAGTAGCCCCTTGGCTTGTCCCAAGTGGCATTTTCATTTTCGCTCTGGCGTCCCTCCCGAAGGGTTCCACTCTACCAGCAAGGTACTTACAGGAGTTCCGGCAGCTGTGTTCTCAGTACGCCGGTTATCAGAGGCTGTTTACTGATGGGTCGAAGTCAGACGCTGGCGTGGCTTGTGCTTGTGTTTGTAAGGGAGTGACGGTTGCCCATCGCCTTCCATCAGGCTATTCTGTGTTTTCTGCAGAGCTTTTGGCTCTCGGTTTGGCGGTGGAATGGATCCTTGGCCTTCAGGGCATGCATTTCATTATCTTTAGCGATTCCATGAGTGCCCTGGAGTCCTTGGCGACTTACAATCCTCGGAACCCCTTGACACAACGTGTCCAAGCTTTGCTTTCCCACTTGCCTGGCCAGCGGAAAACCGTGCTTTTCTGCTGGATCCCGGGCCATGTTGGGATAGGTGGAAATGAGCAAGCGGATTCTGCAGCAAAAGGGGCCCTTTCTGGCCCTCTCGGAAGGGATCTCAGCCTTGTTCCCTCGGACGCTTTTCCAACTCTGCGTCTGAGGTTACACGCTTTTTGGCAAGCCTCGTGGGATGGACAGGATGGCAATAAATTACGAGCTATTAAAGGCACTGTAGAGGAATGGCACTCGGCGTGTCGCCGCAGTCGCCGTGAGGAGGTGGTGTTGGCCCGTTTGCGCATTGGTCACACTCGACTTACTCACTGTTTCCTTTTGCGGGGGGTTGACCCTCCTGAATGTTATTGGTGTCGGCGGCCACTTACGGTCCGGCACTTCCTTGTTGATTGTTGCCATCTCGGTGGTTTTCGTCGTCGTTTCCATCTTCCGCATGACATTGTGCGTCAATTGGGCGATAAGTCTGTCCTCTTGTCCGGTGTTTTTCAATTTTTGCAGGAGGTACAGATGTATGACAAGATTTAGATTAGGGGTTTGAATAATATCTCTGTAATGTGTGGTGCAGTGGCAACCCGGACCACTGCACTGTGACTGAGGTTGGCGCTAATGACCAAGCTGTCGACGCGCCATTAAGCCTCATCTCCCCCCCCCCCCCGGTGCCTGGTTACCACTGACCGTTAAGTTCTTAAGTTCAAATAATATTGACAACTTTTTTTATTTGTTGTCATCAACTGATTCATTGTTAACCTTTCAACAGTAGACAATGTTTATTAGCGGTAGCCTTTACTGTAAGGTTTGACCTCGGTCTCCCATGTTAAAGCCGAAATTTTAAAGCTTAATTTCTCCGCCGTCGTTCAACATTTCTTATTGAAATATGGTGTATAAGCTTTGATAAGCTTTGTGGGACTTAGCCAACACTTGTACCAACTTTTACTAATTTCCGATTTGTCAGATTGGAGAGCTGGACTTCAGCTGGAATCGTCAGTTTCATTTTTGTCTTATACGGCGGTGGTGGTGAGGATGGACTTCTTTGGACACGTTTATAAAATGGGGGGGGGGAGATGAGGCTTAATGGCGCGTCGACAGCTTGGTCATTAGCGCCAACCTCAGTCACAGTGCAGTGGTCCGGGTTGCCACTGCACCACACATTACAGAGATATTATTCAAACCCCTAATAGAAACCCCTAATAGAAATAGAAATTTCAATTGGTCGCCCCGTTCCGGAGTTACGGAGCCCTGGACGATCCGTTTTATTGTTATATATTGTTTTAAACATTGTTTTTAAGCACCAGTGCCCATCAGCAAACGCCAGACGAAAAGCGTAAGCAAATGCTAACAATGCTGGTGAGCCAACAATTTACCCGCGCGTAAAGAGGAAGCATTATCCTTATTACGAATCGATTTATATAAAGCTTTCACGTCATTCTCCCGTGTTAGAGCTAAAGTGTCCGTTGCCCATTTGGCTTGCCATCCTATATTACAAACACAGACAAAGCAGCTGATAGATAGCTGCGAACAAACCAACTTCCAAAAGAAAGACTTGCACTGAATGAGCGAGTGAATGAGCGAGTGCATTTGCAACGAGTGCAGAAAACCAGCTTGGTATGTGAAAGTATCACGAATTAGAAAACAAAAACGAGCTTCTTTGATATTTAAGGTAAGGTTTAACTGATCCGAAGTCAAAACAGCAAAGTAACACAAATAAACTTTCCTGTAAGGTTTCACAGACCGCACTGTTCCTGTACTGTTTAGTCCACGTGAAACCTTACTGGTGTATTCAACCATTAGACACGTAAATAAAATTAAAACCATATCCCAACTTTCAAAATTGTTGTAAGAATAATATAGTGAATAATATAGGCTACACACTCGCCTACTTTCGGGGATAAATTTTTCATCATCATTATAGTCTGGTCGTCTATTTTCCGTTCATCCATACATACATACACCAGTTTTTAACATTCGTATTCAAGATTTTAGGAATGCCATTTCATTTTTATTTTCAACTATATTTCCAGGATTTCAAGGAGTCACACGAACCCTGAATTAGTTAATCTGTAGATCTGTACCAAGCACACTAAAAGTATGGTTTTAACGATTTTCCAGCGATGTCCTTTATAGCCTAGTACAATGAACCAATCAGACATATCGTGTTCTAAAATAAAAACTGTAAAAACATGTTAATACAGTAGTAAGGTTTCACGTGGACTAAACAGTACAGGAACAGTGCGGTCTGTGAAACCTTACAGGAAAGTTTATTTGTGTTACTTTGCTGTTTTGACTTCGGATCAGTTAAAACTTACCTTAAACATCAAACAAGCTCGTTTTTGTTTTCTAATATCACTAATGCTCGACTCGACTGCGATGCCCTTAGTAACGTAGTACTAACTGGTTGCTAGTGATAATTTCAAGATAGCAATCCGATTTCGATTTACAAGACTAGCCGTCGCTAGTCACCTTTTCGGCCCAATAATGTCATGCCTTATTGAAGGTGAACATTAGTAACCATACGTCCCTAATAATTTATTTCATTAGGGAGTAACTTTCATGACGGTTTCGAGCCAAAGAGGGTAAATAAAGGAAATACGGGAAAATAAGTTTACATAAGTGCATATTACGGTAAATAAGGTAAAAAAGTACATATAGGGATAAATTAAGAACCCAAGACAACTACACTATGAAATACGATTTATGGGTTTAAAACTTAGCGGCAAAACTCACAACACGTTAGGTACATAAAAAAGAAAGACCTTTTACGAATTTAAATAACTTCCAAAAGTTCAGAGAATCAAATCACAAAACGCCAAAATTTGGGACAAATGCATGTAATAGTTCGCCTTGCATAAATGCCTTTGTCTGACAGTTTCAATTATTACCTAATCATTTTGTTGAGTAAATAGTCCATTTGTAACTAATGAAATTTGTACCAAAGAATGTACGAAAAATGAAAACATTTCCTGCCAAATTCGATCTCTGTGTCAGTGACGTCTTTACGTTTTTTTGTAGAACACGTGCAGTTAATTAAATACCGCATTTTTACTAATTCCATATTACAATGTACAGTTGGTAATAAAATTAATTAGTTGGTTATGGGCTTGTTTTGATTTGGCCTCTGAAGTGGGGGGGGGGGATGAGGCTTAATGGCGCGTCGACAACTTGGTCATTAGCGCCAACCTCAGTCACAGTGCAGTGGTCCGGGTTGCCACTGCACCACACATTACAGAGATGTTATTCAAACCCCTAATCTAAATCTTGTCATACATCTGTACCTCCTGCAAAAATTGAAAAACACCGGACAGGAGGACAGACTTATCGCCCAATTGACGCGCAATGTCATGCGGAAGATGGAACCGACGACGAACACCATCAAGATGGCGACAATCAACAAGTAAGTGCCGGACCGTAAGTGGCCGCCGACACCAAGAACATTCAGGAGGGTCAACCCCCCGCAAAAGGAAACAGTGAGTAAGCCGGGTGTGACCAATCCGCAAACGGGCCAACACAACCTCCTCACGGCGACTACGGCGACACGCCGAGTGCCACTCCTCGACAGTGCCTTTAATGGTCCGTAACTTATTACCGTCTTGTCTGTCCCACAAGGTTTGCCAAAAAGCGTGTAACCTCAGACGCAGAGTTGGAAAGGCATCTGAGGGAACAAGGCTGAGATCCCTACCGAGAGGGCCAGAAAGGGCCCCTTTCGCAGCAGAATCAGCCTGTTCATTCCCTGCTATCCCAACATGGCCCGGGATCCAGCAGAAAAGCACGGTTTTCCGCTGGCCAGGCAAGCGGGAAAGCAAAGCTTTTACACGTTGTGTCAAGGGGTTCCGAGGATTGTAATTCGCCAAGGACTCCAGGGCACTCATGGAATCACTAAAGACAATGAAATGCGTGCCCTGAAGGTCAAGGATCCTCTGAAGTGTGGAAGTTATTAAACCCTAAAAGCTTCTCTGTTGTTTGTGTTCCTTATATGTTGTGAATTTGTGACTAAGTTTTAAACGATCAATCGTATTCCGTAACGCAGTGGCTTTTACTTCCCCCCCCCCCCACTATTGTCTTTGTTACACCGTGTGTTTGTTAGAGTACGGAATTGTATAAGTGTCAGTGTGCGTATTTGTTTTATGTTAGAATGAGTATGTATAGAGATCACGCAAGGAGCTTTGTGTGCTTAAGTATAGTGGGTGGGTGTTGTTACTTTATTTTACTTGCCACTTTTTTGGCTAATTCGTCCACTTTATGCCTTACTTTCTCAATTAAATAGATACGGACGCAAACGTATTTACGTTGCCTTTTGAACTTAAATGTCAGACTGCCCGCGCTGGGAATCGAACCCACTTATTGAGCTAATTTGACTATTTGTCCTGATTTTACTTCTTGAATTGTTTGTAGCACGTCACATTAATTTAACAGTTCTTAGTTTTAATCTTTTGTGTTTTAGCTGACAAACCAAAATGAGTTGTTTGGTTTCGTATTTGATTGGTTTATTTTAAAATAATTATTTTGGTTTGGTTTCTTACCTATAAATCTTGATATTCCTCTTCTAATTGTTTTATCTTTGGTTTTGAGTCGTTTATTTGATTTTTGTAATATGGTGGTATTTATTTATTTCGTGTTTTTTTTTAATAATTGTTTATTTATTTAATTGTATCCCAAAGTCTCAAAGAGAAACTTGTATGGGTTACATCAAGTATAAAATAAATTACAATAACATCGTCTTTACAATTATGAAGAAAAATAAACTGAAGGTATAAAACAAAACAGTAATCAAATTTTAAAGTACAAGACCAAGATAATGAACAGAGTCATGAAGATGCGTCCTTCTCGATCAAACTTATAATAAAGTACTACGGCTTAACAAATGTATGACAACAAAGTTCTACTTTTTAAGAGCAGAATATAAAAACATAAAACGCATAAAATAATACCCATACCCATTTATTAATAAACCATTCTCTGGGTTTTCACTTAACTTGACCAAAACTAGTCAAAGTAGCGAGTTCAGCTGGTAGCTGGTTAAAAATTTTTGGTATATAAATATTTTGACATCTTGTTCCATAACTGTTCTTCACTAAAGGAATTTAGAATCTAATGGTTTCATCCCTCAGACAACTTTTTTCTTGAAATATCCACTATTTTATGGTCTTCATTAAAGTAATTGTTTAAAATATTTGTATAGTTTCTTAATTTTATTACATCAAGTATCTTGTAATCTTTGTATAGATCCTTAGTCGAGGTATCAGAATTTACTTTCTTAAATAGAACCTTAATAATTTTATTTTGTGTTCTTTGATGTCTGTCTATTAGGTACCCTGGAGCAAATCCATAAAATTCGACTGCATACCTGATATGACTAGTGATCAGGGCGTCGAAAACTATTTTCTTATTTTTTTCATATAACACATACTTTAACCTTTAAAACAAGGGCAGAAATCTTCTTAATTTTTTAATCAATGAATTTATATGCGTTTTAAATTTCCAAGATTGCTTCTTTTACCATTTTAACACTAACACAAGTTGTTGAACACCTTCTAGAGTTTTGACAACGTTTGCTGTGAAGAAATAATTAATCATTCTCCATAATCCTTCGTGGAGAACTAATTGCAATAACATTTGTTTTGACTCGTTAATTTTTCAGGAACCATAAGTTGATATTGTCAAAATCCTGCTATAAGTTTTGATCCATTATATTTGTCATGTTATTGGTAGAAACTAGCAATATATCATCAGCAAAAAGAGTAATATCACAATTTTTTTTTACATAATTTACAATATCATTTATATAAACTGAAAAGAAAAGCGGCCCCGAACCGAAACCTGTGGGACACCATACTTAATGAGCTCAGGATTGCTGTAACAACCATCTACTTTAGTGAAAGCCTTTCGATCAAATCGGTAACTTGTTATAATTTTGCCACATTTCCCTCTCAGCCCATATGCTTCACATTTTTATGAGCGAAGCATGATCAACCGTATCAAAAGCTTTTTGCAAATCAACCAAAACACCTTTTACATATTTACCATTATCTAAAGACTTATTTATTAATTCATTGATATGCCTTAAGGCATCTGTAGTGCTTTTGTTTTGTCTAAAACCGAACTGTTTATTTGTTAGAATATTATGTTTATTCGGAAAAATAAAAATTTTCTTATAATTTTCTTTCAATAATTTTGTTTATGTTAGACAGAATAATAATAATAAGCTTTGTTGCTTGAGCAACAGGACAAGCAAGGACTGAATGGTCACTAACAGCAAGCCGAAACAAAAATTAACGCGACACATAACTACTAAAAGTTATTCAATACAAAAATGATTTAAAACAATTTGTTTGTGGTATCATATCATAAAATAAAAAGCTTATCAAAATCTTAAAAACAGCTTGAGTAAACAAAAAAAAATAAAGAGTAAAAAGAACAGAGCAAAGATACGTTGCCCAGAGGAAAGGCTGTAAATTTAGGGACCTGAAATTCATTTAGAACCACTCAGGGCTACGATATAAAAATTTCACAAGATTCCGTGTATTTAAACTTCTGCGGAAGCCCTGAACTGTACTTGATGATACCGCTGATTCTGGTAATGAGTTCCATGGCTCAATTACCCTCAAAGAGAAAATGTTACTTCAGGTTTTTGATCGTGCAGATTGCCGATTTAGCTTCAATGAGTGGCCTCGAGTAATATTTGTATTGGATGGGTTGAAAAAAGTAAGTGTTAGTGGATGATACCCGTGTATAATTTTGTACGTAAGGATAAGATCAGTCTTGAGGCGCCTAAGCTCAAGTTAACTCAAGGCCTATTATTCGAAGGCGTTCAATATAAGGGACGTTTCGCAATCCAGGGAGTGACTCCGTAAACCTACGTTGAACGGACTCAATCCAGTCAATATCTTGCATGGGCTATCTGAGCATAGCCAACTCAGGTAGGCTTACTCGTACACGAACCGCTGGTATGAGCGAAGCATTGACAGCTGTAACACCGCATTGGATTCGGAACGTAACATCTGACCTTCAACCGCAGGTAACCCGCTGTGGCACAACTGGCGTATCAAAGGTCACGGAAAAGGTGACAGTTGAATAGGCACCATTCCCACCTTACCGTGTCAAATGCCTTACAGACGTAATGCCTTGTGACTTGAGTTCGTCTAGGATGACAACATCACTGAGACCTCGCATATCAAAGCACATCACGACTCTTTATCCGTCAATATCCGGTCAAAAGGACAGGCCACCAAACAGGGCTAGCATACTCCAATATCGGACGGACAAAGACCTTAAAGACCTTAGAAGAGAAACGGGTCTATAATTACTTACATTTTTTTTTACTATTATGTTTATGGATGGGTCTTAGTGCTTGTACTTTCAGTTCATCAGACCATATTTCCTTTTCAATGATTCCATTAATCAATTTTGAAAAAAATATAGAGGAATTTTCGATAGATCCAGTGATATGTTTCACACAAATTCCGTCCATTCCAGTGGAAGATTTGATTTTCACTTCTTTAATAATTTTTACAATTTCATCGGGATATCTAGGCATTATCATAATAGTTTGGTTAATACTTTTGATTTTTTCCTCACGTATCAAGGACCGTGGTAGCGGTCCTTATGTAAGCCTCAGCATGAACTTCCGTGTTAAACGTCAAACTTTGAACTCCTATAGTTTCGCCCAAAATTGACATAGACCAACGAATTTCGGTATTTGGGGTCGTGTCATAACTATTTCACCGCAATACAAATTTTAATGACAACAATTGAACCGTTCGGCGTCCACAGCATGGTCATTGCTTGTTGTTGTTGTTGTTCTTCTTGTTGTTCTTGTTGTTCTTGTTGTTGTTGTTGGGACTCTTTGCTCTGACCTGGAGATCGAACCACTGACCCGATTTTCAAGTTCTATAGCTTAAAACGTAGGTATGGACAAGGCCTAGGACCTTTCGCAGGCTATTTTAATGTAACTACAATATTCTTGACACGGAAAGCCAAATGGGCTAAAACTTTTGCTCTCACCTAGAGACCGAACGGATTTTCAATTTATATAGCTTAAAATGTAGGTATTAACACCGACCAGGGCCTTTTGAACCCATTTTTGATGTGACTGCAGTATTCTAGTCGGCAGAGCAATTATTATTGCAGAGCACTGAGCAGAAATCATTAATGTACTCTTTGCCCTCACTTGGAGGTCGAACCACTGAACCAAATTTAGAATTATATAGCTTAAAACGTAGGTATGGACAAGGCCTAGCGTCTTTCGCATGCTATTTTAATGTGACTACAATATTCTTGACACGGAAAGCCAAATGGGCTAGAAATTTTGCTCTTACCAAGAGATCGAACAGATGAACCGATTTTCAATTTGTATAGCTTAAAATGTACATATTAACACCGACCAGGGCCTTTTGAACCCAATTTTGATATGACTGCAGTATTCTCGTCGGCAGAGCAATTATTATAGTAGAGCACTGGGCAAAAATCATTAATGTTGCTGTTGGGACTCTTTGCCCTCACCTGGAGATGAAACACTGAACCGATTTTCAAGTTCTATTGCTTAAAACGTAGGTATGGACAAGGCCTAGGGCCTTTCGTATGCTATTTTAGTGTAACTACAATATTCTTGACACGGAAAGCCAAATGGGCTAGAAATGTTGCTTTTACCTAGAAATCAAACCAATGAACCGATTTTCAAGTTCTATAGCCTAAAACGTAGGTATAGACAAGGCCTAGGGCCTTTCGCAGGCTATTTTAATGTAACTACAATATTCTTGACATGGAAAGCCAAATGGGCTAAAACTTTTGCTCTTACCAAGAGATCGAACCAATGAACCGATTTTCAATTAGTATAGCTTAAAATGTAGGTATTAACACCGACCAGGGCCTTTTGAAC
>JAHWFP010031850.1:85331-106604 GCA_023313725.1 Lithobius niger
ATTTTTATCTTTTAACATAGTTCTTCTCGAACGGAATGTATTACGTAGATTTGGTACTACTTTTGCAAAATTCGAATTACTGGCGTCACATAAGGTTTTCGTTGACTGATTTGGGAAATGCTGCAAAATGGTCCTTGTCAATGCTTTTTGTTTGTTTTCTTCCCATAATGGTATTGGTTTTGTTTTAATATTTGTTTCTGAGGAATTTAAAATCTTTGAACAGTAGTTTTGTTTACTTTCTCAAACTTTCTTTTCAACTAACAATTTAGTAGCTTTGTACTCTTCACACAGCTCTTTGCTTGGTGCTGATTTGGATTTTATCTTTTTCCACAAATTATTATTTTTTTTATTTTTTAATTGTAACAGTTGTGCTGTGATCCACGGATTTTTTGCTTTATGTAAAACAGTTCTCTTAGTTTTATTTTTGTCGTATATTTTAGTAATAATATTTTTTATTTCAGTATACATCAGTTGAGGATCACTGTGGTATTGGTTAATACAATTCCAATTAACTTCTTTCATTTCTGTAATAATATTAGCATCATTGTAAGAAAGAATTTCCTCTTCAACTGGGATTTTACCTTCTTTTTTTTCCACGTCGATTCTTAAGGCAGATATAGTAACGGTCTGTTAGCTTTATTTCAATGCAAGCACCTTTGACATTAGCTTGAGTTTTAATAAAAATGTGGTCAATGCACGATTTGGTAAGCTTATTGGCATAAAATTCAACCCTTGATGGAGAATCAATCATTGACACGAAACCATTTGCCACCATTTTATTTAGATAATTTTCAGCAATTACATCTTCAATTTTATCTTTGTCATTATTTATCATCCAAGATATCAATGTTAATATTTCCCAAAACTACCATATTTTCAGTTTTTTCTTGTGTTTTTAAGAGTTTATTCTTAAAACCTTCACGTAATTGTTTTTTGATGAATTTGGTTGTCTGTAAACACGTAAAATAGTTAGTGGCATGTTTTTGACTTCCAATTCCAAAATTAAAATCGTTCGTATCAATTTGAATTTTTCATTCATTCAAATAGCCTTTACCACGTGATTTTCTGACAAGTAAAAGAACACCTCCACCTCTGGTCGTTGACTCTCGTGTACACCAAAAGTGGTTAAAACCTTTAAGACTATACATATTAGTTTCAACATCTTTCAATCCAATTTCGGTGAGACAAATAACATCCCACTGAGTGCTATTGCTTAGCACATCAATTTCAAACTGATCCTAATTTTTTCTAACATTTCTTATGTTTGCATGAAGTATCTTAATAGTATTTATCCCAGCATTACTAAAAAAATCGTAGGGATCAGCAAAATCCGTGTTAATTTTATTAATGAATTAAAAATGAATTCGCGGTAGCTATTTATTTTTGGTTTTTATTATGATTTTGTTTTTCCTTTGTGTTTGACTTCTTTACTTGATTTTTATATTTCGTAGTATTATTATTTATTTTGTGATATTTATTTGTTTCGTGATAATTATTTATTTACGTTTTCGTTTCTTTTTATATTATAAAAACAATAAAACTTTAAACTTTTTGTGTGCGACCGGAACGTTTTGTTATTTTCGAAACACTGAATTTTCTAAGAATAGAATAGAATAGAATAGGAGAGGATAGAAAAACCCGACGGTGCAAGCTAAAAGCCAAGAAGCACCCCCCCCCTTCCCCCCCCCAAACACCAAAAACACAGACCAACCAGGGGCCAACCACCAAAAAAAGCCTAAGCAAGTAAGTGGTCCAGCCGATTTTTAAAGGAATCAAGTGAAGGGGAAAGAACAACCCAGACGGGCAGAGCATTCCGTGCCTCGATCACACGTTCAGAAAACAACCTGTGACGCACGTTGCCGGAGGAAATACTTCCACAGAGTTTAAGGGGGTGCCCCCTGGTTATGGTATGAGAAAGACAGGAAAAGTCAGCAGCCTGAACGTCAATGAGGTGGTTTAAGATTTGGTACGTGAGGATAAGATCTCCACGGAGGAATCTGGTTTTGACACGGGTCAGGTTCAGTTTACGAAGACGTTCTTCGTAAGAAAAGTGTTTTAGAGGAAGGCACCATTTTGTGAGGCGGCGCTGACAAGTTTCAAGACGGGCGAAGAAGGAGGCATAACAGGGGCGGCCAATCTGAGAACAGAATTTGAGTGTAGGGCGAAGGAAGGTTTTGTACAGGAGAGCAAACAGCTTTGGTGAGACAGCAGAGAAAGTTTTAAGAATATAGTGGGCTTTTTTAAAGACTTTGCCGATGATATAGTTAGTATTAACATGAAATTTAAGAGACGAATCAACCAAAATGCCCAAGTCCCTATGGGACGTATTAGTAGGGATAGTAGAGTTACCAAGGCGGTAGCTGTAGTGTGGGTTGTTATGCCCAAAATGCAGCACGACGCATTTGGGAGGATTAAGGGCAAGACATTTTTTGGCCGACCAGATGGCAACAGCGTCGATGTCTTGCTGAAGATCTTGATGAAGATAAGTGGGAGAAAGAATTTTCAGGTCGTCCGCATAGCTCCTGCTAAAGGAGTGGATGACAGAATGGAGGTCATTCAGCAAAAGATTGAAAAGAAGGGGGCCCAGAACAGATCCCTGGGGGACCCCAGAGGTAACAGGGACCCATTCACTAGAGGAACCCCTGAGACTAACACGTTGTCGTCTCTGAGAAAGATAAGAGTTGATCCAGGCGATGTGTGATTTAGGAAAATTCAAATATGACAGTTTGTTAAGGAGAAGGGAGTGAGAAACAGAATCAAAGGCTTTGCTGAAGTCGAAGAATACAAGATCACATTGCATCCCTTTGTCCAGGAAGGTGGTAAGGTGGTTAGATTGACAAGTAGGTTAGATTGACAAGAACGGCCTGGGAGGAAACCGTGTTGGAATTTAAAGTCGATATTGAGATGTTGACAAATGCTCATAACAGATTTATGGAAAAACCTTTCAAGGATTTTAGAAGCGACACAAAGTAGACTAATCGGCTGGTAATTATTAACATCATGGAGGGACCCACCCTTATGAACAGGGGTGATATTAGCATCTTTCCAACGAGTAGGAAAAGTGCAGGAAGAAAAGGAACTTTGATAGATCAAAAAGAAGGGGGTAGCAAGAGATTTTTGCACAGGATTTGAGAAAGAGAGGGGAAATGCCACCAGGGCCACAGGAAGAATCCTCCCTTAAAGCAAGGAAAGCGTGCTCCATGTCCGAGCACAGGAAAGGAGTAGTAATGAAGGCAGCATCCATTGGAGGGCTGGGGAGATGTGGCAGATAAGAAGAGGCAAAATGCGAACCAAATTCCGCCGCAATATCAAGGTCATCGAGCTAGATAGGACCGTTATTACTCTTCAGACAGGTAGTAGGAGCAGTCTTTCTATTGCGATTAACATAGGCAAAAAGTGACTTAGGGTCTGATTTAGCTTTGAGAATAATGGATTCCTCATAAACACGACGGGCAGAGCGAAGACCAGAAACGGCAGCACTCCGGGCAGCTTTGAACAGGGCCTTATTTGAGGGGGAGGGAAAGTCACGAAGACGATTATATGCACGTTTTTTCTGCCTAATCAGGGACCTGATATTGTGGTCCAGCCAAGGTGGGGCACTCTTGGTGGATGGGGTAAACACAGGAATGAAATTCTTAATAACATCAAGAATGAAATCTTCGACAATTTCAAGTTGGGAGTCCACGTCCCACCCCCTGAGCTCAGCAGGCCAGTCAATACAGGCAAAAATGTCATTGACTGGCATTGACTGGTCAAGGGGTTTTGACATGTCAAAATGGCAAGGGGTTTTGACAAGTCAAAATGGCATTGACTGGTCATTGACTGTCAATGGGTGAATGTAGGATTCATGCTATTAATAATGAATGATTTTCCGAAATTTGATGAAACCTTCATGAACTTTGTTATATTTACAACATTTTGCCATACAGTTTTAGTTTTGGTAGGTATCCATTTTGCTAAAAGAGTTAGTGATGAGGTAAGTGCATTTCTGATGGTATCAGATTAACGTTTTTTTGCAAATTTATTGGCAATACACAACACATCCTTTAGCAGTTTTTATTTATTTTTTAATTGAAAGATAATTTCCCTCGTGTATCCAACCTTTTGGTTGCATTATAACAATATCAATCGCACTTGATTTGGATTGTTTACGGAGTAGCAATTTAATTTCTCGTGAATAGCCAAACTTTTTAAGAACGTTGATACTGTCGTTGCTGTAATCGCATGCAACGAAAACTTAAATTGCTAAAACATCCATATGGTCCCTGGCAGGTTTAAACTTGGTGGCAAGGCAGTCGTGCCCCTTTCCTTCCTTCATTTCCTTCCCCTTACTGAACGTATATATATTCCAGTGTTTTCTTTTTAAATTTAAGCTGGATTTTAATAGCACCTGTGCCTTTTCCAGTAATGTTGCACATTTTTCAACAAACGGATTAATATCATTATTATATTATTATATTACAAGAACATAGAATCATTCATGGAACCCTACCACGCATATGTACGCGTATGAAACCACCAAAGGATCGTGGGTTCACTGAATACCAAATAATTCTATTCTTTTGCAAAAAGATCCATCGTATAGTAATTTTTGGTTGCTTCACAAAAATCGGTGTGATGAGTGCAAGTCATCAAAATTCCACAAACCCATACAAAATACGGACAAGATTGCGTAAATAAAGGGTAAAAAAAAAGAGTTTTAACGCCAAATTGGGCAGCAACGTTCCCCCAGTCAACTTTTTATTGTGCTAACTTATGCAAAAAATAATGTACAATTTAGAAATACAGGCATAATGCCTTTTATTTTTGTGTTTTGTTACTTACCTGTAGTACACCCTAAACCCGGTTTCAATGTTGTTAGCCCACAGTGTACCAAAAACAAAGATGCCTGTAGGCCCGTCCTTGTCGGGTGTTATCATACGACAGTATGCTTCAATACAATCCATCAAAATTAACGAAGGGTGCCATAGTTTCTCAGCCATGTTCTTAGCTAGTGTAATAGGACGCTGCCGTGCCAGTAATTTTACTTCACTTGGGATTATAAGTCTGTGATCCTGCCACTCTACTACAACAATTAAGTCGACATCGAAATTCTAGAGTGAAAGCGAAAAAACCACATTTACATTATTGTGTTTATTTGCAGTGATCTGACTACAAAAATAAAACAAAAAATTATCATGATCAAATAATACTTCGTAACTTACCATGTGTTTCATTGAGATTGATGTGATAGACATCGGTAATACGTCGCAAAATATAATTACTGGGTCTGAAAAATGCATGAAAAATTTACGTCTGATTTTACATTCCAAGGGCATCAATACTCAAGATGATAGCATTCAAAGTTAAGTATCTAGTTTTAGAAATTAAGCAAAGTTGCTATTATTATGTAATATGTATATAGACGAGGGAAGAAAAACCAAAACACCGACTAAAAAGTAATGAGACAGTAAGGTGCACCTGAAAACTTAAAATGCAGCGTTTCATCATGTGCGGCGCTTTATCGAGCATTAATTTTATAGCAGATTGCTAAAAGTCAAAACATAAAAATACAATTTGCTAACCACAAAGCAGCATCTGCAAACAGTTTAAAAAAAACAATAAACATTTTTTAACCTAAATCGTGGCGAAACCTGGCGAAAGGGAGACCATATATAACTTCCTGCGAACGCAGGTCGTAAGTTATGGTGGAAGCTACTGATTCTCTATATACTGTATGTCTCAGAAGTCCTGAACCAGGTTATATAAGGTATAGGCATATACTACACCCAGAGGAAAGTCCTGGGTAATGTACTGGTGTTACTGCGCGAGTGAACGCCTATTGTGGAAGATATTTGCTACTCCCATTAGGTGCATATTTTGAACATAGTTTGCTGATTTGTACACATTAGGCCTAATATGGAATAGGCGTACATCGTAGCCATAGGCTTACACTATACCGTATAGGCCTGCCTGGTTCAGGACTTTTGAGATATACTGTATACTTCGTCCCGTAGCGTGATAAATTTTTTATTATAAGTTCGTGCAATATAGGGACGTATTCCACCGATTGTTTGTTTTAGAGCATAAGTACACATTGTTCCAGAATGCAAATAATGCAAATAGTCTCAAGATTATAGTTCTAGCTCTGTAAATTTTTTCACGAAAAATTGTGCCAAGCAAGAATTCATCTTAAGACTATTTGCATTCCGGCACAATGCCCACCAGGTCATACTCTTCTTGCGCCAGAAAACAAAGAACTAGGTAATACCCTAAACTATTTTGCACAAACTTCGAATAAAACAATTTTGCCACTATGGGACTGAAGTACACAAAGGCAAGTAGTCGTTTCTACCTACATTTGCGAACTGCAGTAGCACGAAGTAAGTAAGATCAACGTATTGTCAAGTTTTACTCTGACTTAGTTCCAAAATTTGTGTGTGTGTGTTTTTTAAACTGTTTGCTTCTGCTGCTTTGTGGTTTCCAACAATTTTATTGTTATGTATGTACTTTTAGCAGTGTGCTAAAATATATTGCTTGAGAAAGAGTTGTACCCACTAGAAATGTTGCATTTTAATTGTATACATGTGGACCTGATTGGTTTATTACTATTAATAATTAATTAATAAAATATATATATATTTGTAGACAATATTACTCTTTCCATGCAACACAATCTCTTCATCTTGAAATGTTGGAGTTTTATCAAATATGGGATCCAAAGAAATTTTATGTTAGCTTTCGGGGTGCAATCAGTGGCTCAACTACCCCCCCCCCCCCCCCCCGCGGGGGGGGGGGCCGGCGCTGCACGGGCAAAGGGAAGTTGAACACCCACCTACATTCGATCCCTCAAACGAGCAAGAAATTACTCAAACGAAAATTTCCAATATTAAAAAAAATTGACATTGTCTTATCAAAACGTAAAGATTTGGCATTGCACATTTACTTTATACATAATACACAATGTCCATATACGATCATGAATTCTTAGTGACGTCCGGGGAGGGGGGAGGGGTTGGTGGGGGGCGTGAAGCAGTACAAAGGCACACCTCAATTCGAGTGTTTATCCGTTTGGGATGCCAAAATGATAGCAATTTTGTTTTGATTTGATTGAAATTGTTGGAGTTTGGAGTTTGTGATGCATGAAAGAAAAGAGTTTATAGATGAAACTGCTACCTGAAATATTTATGAATTATATTCGGGAGGTATTCGGGGTATTCCAGGTAGAGCACTAGGAAGAACATTTGCAGATTAATGACGATATAGTTCGTATAAGTGGAGCACTGGGCTAACCTGAACTTTGGAAAAAAAGAGCATAAGTGACAACACATGACAACTAGTGTCAGCACCTCTTGCTCGGTGGAATAATTGCTATCTTCAGAACTGAATTATGTACCTAGTAATATACCTAACTACAGCAATGGAGTTAATTTCAAAACAATAGGTTGTACTGTAGATGTGTAGATGTCATGAACAGAACGACATACCGGACTCATTTATATACATAAATAAATACTTTGACCCCGGTCTTGGTTCATCTAATAATTCGCTCCTATTCCAACTAAAATATTCCCAAGACTTTTAGAAGTGTCCGCGGCCTATCTTGATTTCTCCGCAGAACGAACACAGATAATCGATAGTACGTTTTCGTAGCAGAGTGCTTTGTTGATATCCAAGATGGTTACAAAAACAATGGCGGCCATCCATTAAAGCTACCCCATCCAGGAAGACGTAGCCGATCACAAAATATTGCAGGACTCAAGATACACCGTGCACGCAATAAAAATGACATCTATGAAGCTTAGTTTCAAAAGAGTAAACCAGAATAACGTAAATATCTACACATAACCCGCAGCAAACTTGCCATTTTATTTTCTAAAATATTCCTGAAAAAATGAAAGGTGGAACAGTAAGTTTGCTTGCAAAGTAAACGATATACATTAAAAGCACAATTTCACACACGATGCCCTACAAATTAACAAAATCAGGTTGGAGCTTAAAACAGTGTCATTGCTTATTTCAGTAGCTGATGAAAGCATTCGACACATTATATCATGAAGTTAAATTGAAAATTCGGAATTCTGTACAGTTCGAGGTGTGCTAATGTTTTAGCACCTATAAAGCTTACATATGAATGAGTTGAAAAACTGAAAGTTAATAAAGTTGTTGGGATGATCAATAATATTTTTATTTTGGCATACCACAAGGAAATGTACTGTGAACAATTGTCAATATTTGTTCACAGTAAACGATACATTTAAATTGCAAGTTGCATTCATCGCATGTTATACTAAGTTGTTACGTAAAACCAATGAAAAGGATACACTGCATACGAAGGCTGTTCAGGTCGTTCGTGTTAAAGACGACCGGTTTCAGAATAACATTCTAATGATGAATGAACGAAAATGATACTGCAAGTGCTTATGAATTTGTCTATGGCTTCCAAGAAATTTATTTTGGAACCTTTCACCCATCTGGATAAAGAGCTATTTACCAAAAAATTTAGCAGGCAGCAATTATCCTATTCATTGTAAAACCCAGTAAGGATCTTTCCCATCTGCCGAGCTATGGAACTATAACATTAAGTAGCGGCCTTTGAAAGCTTTGAAGTGAATGGTTAACAAACGGCTAGTCTGGAGGTATATTGTTAGCGGCACAGTTTGGCTTCTGCTGATACCGTTCACCATGGATGATGTGTTGTCAATGACATCCGAGAAGCTTTTTCTAAGGGGCAGTACTTAGTTGATGTATTCATTGATATAGAAGTACCTTAACGATACCTTGCTATGTGGAATTCCGACGAATCTATTTGGCTTTGGCTTGCATGATAGCTTGCTTTTTTGCAGCATCGTTTCATTACGACGGTTTCGTCTTCTTGGTTATTCCGTGTGCAGGTTGCGGGTTGACACACGGAAAAACAGTGTCTTTTCCCTATACATGAAGGAGACCGGTGTATCCCACGGTTGTTGTCTAAGTGCACTAGAATTTTCTATAGGAATAAATGGCCTAAATCCTCACCTCTCCATGCCAGGTATTATAGTGTATGACCGTGGTCTCTGTTTCCATTCATGTAACAATTACATTTGTCCGTTGGCAAGGTGCATGATTGAGCCACTACCCATTTATTGCTTTCAACTTTCTGCATCCACTTTTGTCTCCGTCTCGAACTTCATCTTTACCTTGAAGTTAACCTATTGGGAATTCCAGTAACAGCCTGTTGAAGAGGCCTGATTTCTGGCGCCTACTTTTTGATAACAGGCTTACCTAGGCTTAAATCAATTGGATGATAAATACAACCATTCGTTGACTGCCTTGTGGGCCTTAACTGTACTGACTGAGGAGCTAAAATAATTACGTTGGTATGCTATGTATGAGTCACTCGTTCGTTCTTAGCTGGATTATGGGTGTGTTGTGTATGACTCACCCAGCAACACCGCACTTAAGTCTTGGAGTCATACATAATTGGAGGCTCCGAAATGCGAGGGGTGCACATTGTCCAATGAGGAACCTGTATGTAGAAACAATAGACAACTATCTCTGTGGTATGAAATCAACCTTTGTGGTATGCCTAAGAATACTACTGGTGGGGGAGGGGGACGGAGTCTTAATGGAGTATCGACAGCTAGGTCATTAGCACTATACCCTCATTAGTGACAGTAGACAGTGTTCCGGATTGCCACTGTGCTACACTATAGAAATGAACAAACCCCAAACTTGGGAAATATAGGGGTGCACATTGCCCAATGAGGAACATGTATGTAGAAACAATAGACAACTATCTCTGTGGTATGAAATCAACCTTTGTGGTATGCCTAAGAATACTACTGGTGGGGGAGGGGGACGGAGGCTTAATGGAGTATCGACAGCTAGGTCATTAGCACTATACCCTCATTAGTGACAGTAGACAGTGTTCCGGATTGCCACTGCGCTACACTATAGAAATGAACAAACCCCAAACTTGGGAAATATCTTCGACCTTGACCGCAGTCAAGATAAAGTAGGGATTTGTACGTCGTTTGCGAATTACAACGCGTCCGCAACATTTGATTTCCCTTAGATGACTTCGTATGCTTTCATGGGCACTCCCTCATCGAATATGGCTTTTCTTGAATACAATTACCGTAAATCCTCTATTTGTGGCCGGGTCCTCAATTGTTGCCAGTCTGTAATTGTAGTCGGGTGTTTACCAATCATGACTTAGCAGCATCCGGGTCTCTAGTTGTAGCCGGGTCAAAATGGTTTGATTTTGAAAAAAAATCGTATTTATTAATGGTTACCGCATTGTTTAGGTCTTTTAAAGAGTAACTGTAAAAGCATTCGTGTGAAATTATTTACCGTTGTTAATGTCAGACACATGTTCTATATGTATTGATACTGTAAATATTTCCTTTCTGAATTTTGTAAATGTAGCTTGTCTGGGGGCCGATAAAAAAAAAATCACTGGAAAAAAAACCTGGCAAAATAGTCCCCCGGAAAAAAGATCCAGCGGAAAACTAATCCCCTGGGAAAATAATAATCCTGGGATCTTTTTTTCCGGGGACTATTTTTCTGGGATTTTCTTTGCAGTTTTTTTCCGGGACTCAGCCTGTCTCTATAGTTGCAGCCGGTCTCTAATTCCAACCGGGCTATAATTGCCTGATTTTTAACTAGTATCATGGGCTACAAATAGAGGATTTACGGTTCTCGTTTTTATGGCCTATCTGTATAGGCTGGCACTTCTGCCGAGAGATACTTGCAGGAATATCATATCCTGTCACCTATAGCTTAAAAGCGTTTATTCATGTTTTCACTGACGGGTCAAAAAATGATTCGGTCACAGGTCTGTACTTTCAGGGTCCCTCCAATGTCTTCCGCGTGTAAGTCGGAACTATGTGAAATTGGTCGTGCACTTAGCTTTAGTACTTCATCACCCCAGGAGCATCGCCCCAGGAGCATCTTCACGGAATCCAAAAGCGCAAAGCACAAATCCCTCAGCTGCCTCCGTCAGCCACCGCGCAGCATTTTTCTAAGTCAGCCGAAAAACCGCCGAATATTTTTCGGCCGCTGCCTGGCCTAGCCGCCGAAAAAAATACGTCTAGAGCCGAAAATTTTAAAGTTTCAATGCATCAAATGAAAAGAAACAGTCATGAAGTTCGTTATAACTTGTCTCTAACGGTTAAGCTGCCCCCGACTGCCTCATTTTTCATATTTTTCGAAACTATATTCTCTTGCCAGAAACTTATGCGCGCCGTGTATTTGTCTGGTAAATTAGCATGCATGGTTACTTTCGATTTCGTTTTTTAGGGTTCGTGTAATAAAAGTTAGGACACACGGCTTTGCACCATTACTCTAAAAAAAAAATTAGTGGTGATGTGGCTTTGATTTTTAATTTGTAGGATCTTTGCGAGTATTTCCTTTTAAGTTTTTTCATTTGTGATTTATGTAGAAATCTATTAGGCATATATCCTCTCCCCCTTCCATTTCGTCATTTTCTTGTGTAACGAGTTTCGTCTTTGATATCTTTGCTTCATTTCGATCGATTTAGCCGAAAATTAGCGTCATTCAGCCGAATTTGTTGTTAGCCATAAAATGGTGGCCATAAAATTCGTGGCTACAGCCGCAATTTAGCCTAAATTTCTGTTAAGCTGGCTGAAAACGACAAAATAATGCGATTGAGGGGTATAAATGCATAGCGTATATAACTTTGCTTCAGCAATACATAGTGCAGTCAATAAGGCGTCACGATGCCATTATTAGAAAGAGCCAAAAAGTTAACAGTATGTTCGGTTCCAGGCTACGTTGGGTCGCAGGTAACAAGCATGCCAGCCAAAAAGGATCTGCCAGTTTAAAGCAGGAGGAAGGAAGTCAGATTAGTGATAACAAGTTGCACACTATAAAGCCCGAGGTCGCACTCTGGGATACATCACCACGATCTGATCATCGGGAAGAGGTGGTCGTGGCACATCTCCGGATGGGCCTCATATACTTGCTTATACGGGCACTTTTTCCCAGGTGGGGAAGCACCGATGTGCATATTTTTTCCCGTTCTACTTACAACTGCACGTATATTGGCAAACTATCTGTCATTACATGGATCGGGTGTCTGTTGTGGGATACGTAGAGTAGACTGGAGTGAAACGACAATACTTTTTTTTTGTTTTTAATCCAATACCGCGCAAAAGGTTCCTTATGTGATAAAAATATTCACTGTAATTTTTTTTTATTTCTGACAATACCTTCTACCTCCCCAACGCCTTTGAAAATTACAGAAAATGACAAATTTTAACTTTTTTTCATATTTTTTTTTTCAAAACTGAATACCGTACTAAATCTACATTATATGATAGTTATTAACACTGCATTTGTTTTATTTTTTTATATTTTAATCTGACAATATCTTTTGCCTCTTCAACGCCTTTGAAAATCGCGAAAATATGAAATTTTTTACAAAACTTTTTTTTTTAACTTTTATTAATTTTTATTTTTTAATTGCACAAGATGTTCACAGTTATATTGTCAGAAATAAAATAAAAAATGTACAGTGTTTATTTTTATCACATAAGCACCTTTTGCACAGCATTGGATTAAAAACAAAAAAAGATTATCCTAGGTCAAATTCTTCTGAAGTCATCCGAATCTTAAAACAGATAAGGCTACAACATTTTTTAGCTTGTTTTTTTTTTCAATAATTTTCCCGTCATTTAAATCAACGTCGGCCAAAACCTCATTTTTGCGTGATGTTTATTTTGGATAGCTTTTTAGCTGTTTCTTCTGTGCTGTTATTCTGTTGCTCTTTACCCGAATCTGCTTAGTTTCACTCCCATTCGCTCCCATTTCCTCCCCTATGTTTTTCTACTGGTAATTTGTATGTAGTTTTTTTTTTTAGCTGCGTACTGAAATATAGCTTAAATTAGGCATGATTTATCAAAGTAGGGGTGGAAGTAAAAATGCACTTACGTACGCTTTAAAAAAAATGTCTATATCCTTGCTTCCATGCCTGTCTGTGCATCACGTTGGCAAAATAAAATATGCGGGTGTTAGAGTAGGCAGTAACTTAAACTGCAAGGCTGTTTTAGAACTATACTACCAATAAGTTGAGAATTCTTTTGTGTAAATTAAATTATGTCTGAAAGGTGCACCATATTGGAAGTTTTTATCTTGTAACTTTCATATCTTTTTATTGCCATGTTCCAGTCGGTATTGCAACTTTTAATCAATTTCTATCGTGAAACTTTGAGAAGTGCTTTAGAGCCTTATATTGTTTTATAAGGATAAAATTAGTAAAATACCATTAAAGAGAAACAGGCACTTTTTTAAAGCAAAATTTACAAATTTTTAGAGAGACTTTGGGCATATGACTTATAAGATCGTCAAAAATATGTGCACAGCTTGTCTTGACTATCGTAAAAACTAACTATGTGCTGCAATCGATCTGAAACTGTGTAAACAACACGAAATGAAGTTACTGTACGTGTGAAGCAACAAAAACTGACACACTTTTTTGTCACTTAAATTATACAAGTTTTTACGTGAAATCTATTAAAATTAAAACTAGTGCTATATACATTTAAGAGTCCAACATGTGATTGGCTACCGACCTTGGATCATGAGCAAGTTGTACATTTTTTTTATTTCGTCGGATTAGTGTACCTTACATGTTAATTTATCTTCTTTCCCAATAACCCCACCGTGGATGTCCTTTAAATTATTCGTGCAAAACGTTGAACGTAAAACGCTTCAGTTGACGTATCCTTTTTTCCCTTAATCACTTATCTATCCTTGTGATTTATTGTCTCACACCTTTCGGGATAAATTCACTTATCTGCACATATATACGATCACCCTATTGCAGCATTACTCAAACCATCCAAAATAATTAATCCAACCGGTCAAATGCCGTACCAACTTCGAGCTAAGTTAGGCGAGTCAATGCGCGATTTTGAGTTGAATAACTGTAGCAGCGTCTGACAATTATTTTTGTACATGCAAGAGCTAAAACGTGGCAGGAAATTATTTGAAAGACCACTTAACGGTGTACAGAAAATAATGATTTGAAACTGATTGCTTGTAGCAAGGCGTGCAGGTCCTGCTGCGTAATCTGGTATGTCTTTTGTGGAGAAGTTGAAGGAAAAGCTGTAGGCGCTACGCACAGACCTCCAGTTATTTGGGTTTAAACCAATTCGCATCATTCTGCCAATATCTAAATTTTAGTGAAAAAGTTATTTCCTGATAAAAAAAAAACAAGGCCCACAATTGTCACAAACCAAGCAACATTTTTATTTTCAGCGAGAGTGTCCATGCCTTGTTCACAAAAATTATGATAAAAACAAGGCCCACAATTAACACAAACCAAGCAAATTTTTTATTTTCAGCGAGAGTGTCCGTGCCTTGTTCACAAAAATTATGATAAAAACAAGGCCCACAATAATTGACACAAACCAAGCCAAATTTTAATTTTCAGCGTGAGTGTCCATGCTTGTTCACAAAATTATGACAAAAACAAGGCTCACAATTGACACGAACCAAGCCAAATTTTAATTTTCAGCGTGAGTGTCCATACTTGTTCACAAAAATTATGATAAAAACAAAGCCCACAATTGACACGAACCAAGCAAAATTTTAATTTTCAGCGTGAGTGTCCATGCTTGTTCACAAAAATTATGACGAAAACAAGGCTCACAATTGACACGAACCAAGCCAAATTTCAATTTTCAGCGTGAGTGTCCATGCTTGTTCACAAAAATTATGATAAAAACAAGGCCCACAATTAACACAAACCAAGCCAAATTTTAATTTTCAGCGTGAGTGTCCATACTTGTTCAAAAAAAATATGATAAAAACAAGGCCGACAATTGACACAAACCAAGCAAAATTTTAATTTTCAGCTTGGGTGTCCATGTCTTGCTCTCAAAAATTATGATAAAAACATGAGGAGCTAATAGAGAGATGGCATCAGTCAGCTATGTTGGAATGACTGATGCAGGTCATCTCTCTTTTAGCTCTTCGTATTTTGATGTTTTCATCATCATTTTTGTGAACAAGGCTTGAATGCTCATGTTGGAAATCAATATTTTGCATGGTTTGTGTCAATTGGGGATCTAGTTTTTATCAGGATACAACATTTTTACTAATCGTAAGCTACATACAACTTAATATTTTGTACAACATAAATTTTATATTTGAGTTCTGCGCAATATAATTATTGTGCAATTTCATTTACGTAAATTCAATATCATTTTGCTCAACATTTATAACCATCACGTGCATGGTACGGTTTTTTTATGCTTCTTACAGTTTCACACTTACCAGGTTCCTTTCCATTGGTAATGTTTCCAAGTGGTGGATGATAACTTGAATAATTTACGGGCAGAATTTTGTCAAACCAGTCAGCGCTGTAAATTCCATAATATACTCAATGAGTGCAAAGAAAAATACAGTCATACAAAGCAGATTTTACGCCGTCAAGTGATGTTTCCCAGAAAATACACAAAAAAGGTACACAATGAATTATTAATGAGAAATCCATCGTCCACCATAAGGATTACACAAAACGGACACCCCTGACTTGGAAAATTGTAACTGAGAAATCTGGGTAGGCCTGCACGTGTGCGTCTAAGTGTGATCTTTTTTTTTTTTTTGCAGTGTTGAACAGTCATTTTTAATTCACCGGTGTGAAGTAGTGTAGAAGTAAAATATGTTTTTTTTTTTTCTGTTTGAATATCATGAAAAAGCAAAACGCTTCGATGTCTGTAAATGACAAAGAAAACTGCGTTTATAATAATAATAATAATAATGCTATATTTAAGTACAAGTACATTGTTTCAGGTACAAGCACTGGCACGAAGTCCCAATGGACTTGTATGTGCAAGCAAACTATATATTTTCATAATTCAATTAGTTTTAAATTTCTAAATTGTTACAATGTATATAATATTTTTTTTTTACTTTAGTTAGACAGCACAATAAATTTTTTTTTCAATTTACCATTACAAATTATTTACATGCATTCACACTATGATTATATACAAACACTTATATTTACACTATTTTATAGTTAATGTTAGTACTGTTGATTTCTTAACTTTAAAAGCTTCTTCATCTTTATTATTTTTTTTGTTGAGATAATAATAATAATAATAATAATGATAATAATAATAATAATAATAATAAATAAAATGTTAGTTGCTGGAGCATAGAAAAAGTGAATCATAAGTCACGGATTAAAAATATAAAAAGCCAAGAGTGCTACAAAACAATTCAGAACGACGTTTCGAAAAATATCTTTTTTCGTCTTCAGGTTGCAAGATACATTTCAGGTATAGCAAGGCCACCAAGTAGTCTGTTGTTTAAATGACTACATAATATGTTAAAACAATAAAAAACATAATTTTCCAGCCTCAGGAGAGGCTGAATTGCTTCGCAGCACTCTTGACTTTTTATATTTTTAATGGGTGCTGGAGCACACGGGCCTGAAAAGGACCCAAAAGAGTCGCTTCAATTCAGTCTTACAAAGGGGGAAGGGCAGCATTTAGGATGCACAAAAAAAAGGGCATCACGAGGTGACACAGCCAGAGGCCCAAGTCAATTGAAAAAAAAGTAATGAATATAAAAGTGGCAACAATAAAAAATAAATTAATAGTATGCACAGAGCCAGTCAACTTCTGTCAGTTTAAGTAGTTAGGTATAGAGCAGTGACACGACGTAGTATTATTGTATATAACTCTATGCTGGAGCCTTAATAGGTTAGCTGCAAGGGGCACTTAAGAGAGAAACAGAAGGGTGTCATACTGAAGCCGATGCTGTGAAGAGTGATTTCTTAGACCTAAAACGCGCGATTTTTGTTTTTGGAGAAAACAACGTTATTTTAAGCCTAAGAAATCCGCTCTTCCGTTGTTTTTCTCTCCCTTTTTATATAGTGCACCTTGTAGTTATGCCCTCCAAAACCCATACTGGTGCCAATATGGTGGCAAATGTCACTACTCTATAGAATTCACCACAGTTCCTAAAGCTGTGCGTTAAATAGTATTGAGAATGCTTCCGTTAGTCACTGGATATTCTGCTCCTACTTTTTTCCTCACTCTGCAACTATGATGAAGGATCCCATTCCAAATTTGCCACGGAAATCAAACAACGAAGACCCTGTTAGATATAAACTTAAAATTCACTCTGTTGTGGGACTGGCCGTTTGATTTTTATTTACTTACATTTTTTCTTCAACTAAAGTTTGGGGTTTCATGACTTAGCTAAAGTTAGCATTTTCTCCATACGGTCTCTTTCACGGAAAAATAAAACCATAAATTAGCTTGTAATGTTTCCATTAAAATGTTGGTATTTTCACAGAGCAGGAACAGCATCTGTTTAAGCAGATGTATTTTTATGTGTCATGTAAGCGAAATTGTTGTCGGGGTGACTCAGCGATTTAAACTTACGTATTGCAATAATTATGGTCTAAAAGATTTCGAAATATAATTTTTTAAAGTTGATACAGCAGTTTATACAATATTAAGATGAAATTAAAAAGTTCAGTTTTAGTCTTCTGTACAGCCGTACCGGCTGAGAAGACTATTGCAACGACTTTGTCCGTCCGTCCGTTAGTCCGTCCGTCGCTTTTTTTTTTTATCTTCGCAACGGATAACAGATATGACGACCATTGTTTACAACGTTAGATTCAGTGTGAAAAGTTAGTTAAATAACATGGCAAATTAAAACATCGTTACTTCCTCTTAGCGAATAGACTTCTTTGACGTAACTAAATTACTGTAAATAATAAGATTTGATCGACGAATTAAAATCCTAAATTAAAATCCTCAATAAAAACAAATGGATTTTAGCTTCGTTTAAAATAGTCTCGTCGTATTGTTGCATGAATGAATAGGCCTACCGTCGAACCAAATTGTCCATTAGGCCTATATCTGCTACTTACGAATTAAAACTGCATTTTTTAAATTATGCCTAAAAAATTAAAATTAGGCCTAAAATCATGTTATCATGGCAACGTCAAGTTGCTACGAGTCGCTGTTGGCTTCATCAACAGCGTCTCTCGTCACTTCCCTACCACTGATCTTTATAGGCTACGTTGCGCGTTACGTTGTAACACTATAACTGTATGCCTGAAGGCGCACCGTCCATACCATCCATATCTCTGTTAGCTGCTAATTACGAAATTAAAACTGCTGGTTAAAAGTCGGCTTAAAATCTGATAATTATGCCTAAAATGTAAAATAGGCGTAAAAGTAAAAACATTTTTAACTCGCAATTATTGTGATGGCTACTAATTTTAGATTAGTATAATAGAGATAGCTATTGTAGTGGATGATAGAGATGTACGCCTCAACAGTGGAAGTGGAGGAACTGTACAGAAGACCGGTGCGACTAGGCATTCGCTGTAGCCGCTTGTTTAATCCTATTTCTTAAGAACAGATGCCGTTGTCTTGCAACTGTCTGAACGATAGTTAATTTATATACGCTTTATATACAGTATTTACAAATTTGTTAAAAATTTTCTAGGTTTATAAAATTTATAACATTTTTGATAGTTATTTATGTTTGCTTTAAATTATTTCAAAAAAGGATAAACATATGACCATGTACCATGACAAATGTACCATGTGAATAATGCTAGCTATTTGCTAGCTACTAAGTATTGCTATTGCTTTCATAATGTTGCTTGTTAGCGGCATTACGGTGATACGTGTTTTTTTTTTTAATATCAACATCACTGAAAATATACGTAGTGCGTGCGTGTACCTCTACTCCTCTTGGACTAAGGCACCTACAAAGATGAAAGTGGTGCTAAATGAAAGATAATTAAATTAGGCTTCCATTAGGCCTAGCTTTTATTTTTGTAACTTGAATTTTTTAGCTACAAATACGCGAGAAAAGTACTCTAAAAATTGCTCATATGACATCAAATTTCAAACAGGCAAAATTACTGTTCAGTCAAAATTATCAGGAAAGAAACTTCACTGCAAATAAAAAAAAAAAACTTAAGAGGACGACATACTACAGCATACTGCAAAAGGATCTTAAAATTGGTTTTGTTTTATCTGACTGGATATACGGAAAGAGGAGACCTATACTGCATAGGCTTTAAAAGGTTGTGAAACATTGGCGTTTCTGAAGCAAGGAGGCGCGTGGATTGAGCGAGCAAAGCGAGCGATTTCACGTTAACTAAATCTTTGCAATATGTTTCGCACTTTGCTCTCTCAATTAACCTCTCATTTAGTGCTACTCTAAACGTCGTACGGCCATTATATCCAGAGGATTTGGAGTAGAAACGTGCAAACACACAAGTCGTATGTTTTGAACGATATAGATGAAATACAGGCGTGCTGAGGAATGTGATAAACGAATTATGAGATACAATTGCAATTAGTTGCGTCGAAATAATGAGTACATCGATTTTGCGATGCTCTGACCAGAATAATTACATGAAGCATGGATCGACGCCGACAGAGTGAGCAAAGCTATTGATATGACTAGTCTTATATAATGATATGTGCAACATGCATTTAATTATTTTTGCAATTAGGAATGTTTTTAAAAACCTACAATTGTGATATGGGAGTGTGTATCGTCTAATCCGCCCTCCGGATAAAATGATTTTCACGAAGACCTGCAGAACACGGGACAATGACACACAGGAACGTTTGTTGTCATAGCAACACCACGAATCTTGTATTAATGAAAGAAAGCGCGTTATCGATTGACTGTGCAGTTCTCCTTCAATCTTTCACAATCACTGTGATAACCCTATGCTGCATTACAGCCTGGATGGGAACGTGGATTATGCTGAATGCCGTGAGGATCTTGTTCATAAAATGAAAGTAGCCTACCACTATTTTTTCTTAAAATTAAAATATCTGTTTGTCTATAGACGAAAATAATGCTTCCAGTGCCCAAAAGCCCTTTTTAAAACAGTCGATTTTGTTTTTCTAGCTTCATTTCCGGTAATTTCGAAAGCCTTTTGTGATTGGGCTTTGCTTCGACAATTAACGGTACATTCGCGTGCTAGTGTTTGGAAAAATATGTTTTTGCCATGCCGTGCACGTGATCCATCCAGTATACGTGAGGTAGCATTGGACGCAGTTAGGAAAAGTAATGTTTTCGAATTACCAACAGCGTGTACCGAAAAGCAAAAAAATGTATGTTACAATAAAGGGGATGGATCTGCATACGTCATAGACGAAAGCCTCATAAGGACAGTAGGTGAACGAACTGCCATGATATGGATAGATCGATTAGCTGTGTTAGCTGCCGTTCGTCTATTTGGGGTAACATAGAGTAATTACGCGGTAGCTTTGTTACAAAGTAAAAAAACAGAAAATGCACAGACATACATTAAAACTTGATGCTTTCGTTCATCTCGGAGCCGTTATCAAGAGTAAAGACAAATTACAGACAACACAAGAAATTCGTGAGTCAGGTGACAAGAAAAATGTCCGTTTTAACAAGGCAGAACTTGCTAGGGGCGTGTTAAAAAGGGGCAGAACCATAAAAAGTTTTTTTAAAAACTAGTGGTACCTCAATGCGCTCTAGTGGCTAGCCCTAAACGAAAGACCCTAGTGGAACTTCGATAGAGTGAGCCACATGCACATCGACGTCCCACTACTTTCTAGATTTTTTGGGGTTCTCTCCGTTTTTAACACGTTTTTCAATTTGCAACTAGTTGCGTCGAAATAATGTGTACATCGATTTTGCGATGCTCTGATCAAAAAAATTACATGAAGCATGGATCGACGCCGACAGAATGAGCGAAGCTAATGATATGACTAGTCTTGTGTAATGGTATATTCAACTGCTTTTATTTTTTTTTTACATTTACAAGTGTTTTTAAAAACCTACAAGGCCAACCTAGTATGTTCTGCCTTGTTGATATCGACATTTTTATTCCCACCTGATTCATGACTTTCTTGTGCTATTTTATTTATTTTTTTTATTGTAGGCTACTTTGGATAATTCGGCATTAACTCGGCATGTTTGTTTGTTTGTTTGTTTTTATGTTTGTTTGTTTGTATGTTTGTTTGTTTGGATTTTACTTTGTAACATTCTACAGGTGCGTTTAAAAATTGAAGTAGCTTTATTTTCTCTGGACATATTTTCATGTGTGTACTTCTGAGCAACTGAGTCATTAAAACGGATTTTCATATTGTTGCTGCAGGAAATTATGCGCAAACCGAAACAGTAAGTAGTGATTCTGTGAACAGTAGACTTTATAAACAGGCCGGAAAACCAAATGGCTCGAAAAGTGATAAAGAAATACAGATGCAAACCTATTTACGTTGCCGTGTCAGTATGGCTGAGAGGTAAGACTCC
>JAHWFP010031851.1:0-10545 GCA_023313725.1 Lithobius niger
AAAAAAATGGATTCGATATCAAACGCTGGCTTAAATGTTTGTTTGGGTCTGCCAGTTTCTCACAATTAAGCCTGCATGTTCAGTCTCCTAATAAGATAATAGCCAAAATTGTGTCTTTTCCTCAAACAGTTAAGAATCGTCTTCAGAACACTTACCTTATACAAATCTACGGCAAACTTCTGTTGACTCTTCGCCAAAGCAACAACGTCTTCTGGGATAGCTGCCATGTTGTCACAGGATGTTCCTGGTGAAAATATCGAATCAGTACGAAAACAGCGTCAGATAACCTCCGATTTTGGTTTTGTTGCCTAAACTTACTATATTTCATTTAATGTCTATATATAAACATATATCGTTTCAGATCATACACCCCAACGTTTAGAGGCTGAATGTCAACTTCTAGTTATGGTCTGTACATTCTTCAAATTGGCACTTGTCTTGCGTAACGAGAACGCAACGACAGTGGACACTAAGTTAAAATGCTACAAAAATATCGAATATTCTCAAAATAACTCAGAATAACTAATATAATTTAATGTCTATGTAGTATACTACTTTAGAATATTTTATCCCCAACCTTCAGACGCCAACTGTTAAATTCTGGGTGAGTAGTTCCCAACTTAAACCTGTCTGGCATAATTACATAGGTCTGCAAATTAACAACGCAAAGGCATTGTAACCTATCTCAGAATAATTTCAGATATAATAGAAATATTAAGTTCATTAGGTTCAGTGAATGTTTTGGATGTAGTAAACAAGATTCAGTCAAATAAACGTAAAACTGTAAAACCATTTCTGCACTCTGAACGTGAGTCAGGTCACTTGCTCATCACCTATTCATTGTTTTGCTGCTACACACACACAATGGTACCAGCACAACCATTTATTTCTTCCTCCATTGGTGAGGGGGCGGGGGGAGCCTTATGAATAAAAATAGTGGAATAGAATTCAAGGATAGTTACAGGAATTGCAAATATCCCAACAGGGCAATTTTCAGCACACACACCATCAGCAACAATTTTCCGTACGTTTCAAGACTTTTCAAGGCACAGTTTTCCAAACCTCCTCTTAATATATTTTTTTTAATTGGAGCACTTAAAAGCACTTATTTTAGCCAACTTTTAAGCCGATAAACTAAATTTAAAATAGCCTAAACTAACTTTTAAAAATAGCCAACATAGTTTCATCTTTAGAAAAATGTGCACCATCTGTGCCATACACTATAACATTTTTCTATTTTCAAATGGGGCTACTCTACAGCCGAAGTATAGCATCTTCCCTCAAAAAAATATCCATCGCAAGCGGATAGTCGAATTTTTGAGTTCACTTACATAGTGACTTGGCATGCTTAATTTGATATGTGTATTTCAAAAATAAAATTCACACAATTTCAAGGTCACATGCCAAAATTCAAGGTCTGGAAACCACAAACGTCTGAGATGGCTGTCTTAAGCAGTACACGAAGCAAAAAATCACAGCAGATTTTCATTCGTGATTTACAGACAGCCCCAAACATGAATATAGCCCACCGGATTGGATTTTTAACAGTTGAAGTTCAACGTAAAACCCTTTGTAACCCCTGTAATCGGTCCGATCCACAGCACATCCATAGCACAACTCGATGTTTGTAAGATTTGTATTACTTCCAAGTTAGTTTCAAACTTCTCTAGTGCGATAGGAAACGGCCGAAAACGGCCCGAAATGAAATGAACTGAAATGACTCGAAATGACATGAAAAATAAATGGCACTAACGGTTATGCCCACCACGGACTTTGTAATGGCTCCAAAAGGTGAGCTACCCGTAACAGATGCGTTGCTTTACCATAACATTGTGAGAGTTGCTGCCGGGATGAAACTAGTTCCCTGTTATGGGAAATTAAATCCAAGGCACCTGACCTCACCTATAATAACACCAACGACACAACAAAATCGAGTTTAGTCCAGCAAACAATCGTGTCGGTAAGTAACGCATCTGTTACACTCGCTAGGGCAGACCACTGCTAAAACCTAGACGGGCAAAATATGCACAAGTAGATTGCCGAAAAAAGACAGTCAGTCAGTAGACACCAAAAGAAAGAACACATTAAAAATAACTCCAGTTCCAAGTATTGCTAAGCTGTCGAACCGTCATTTTGTGCACATAATCGCTATACATATGTGACCATACACTTTTCTATTATATTAAAGATGGGAAAGCAAAGGCTCACAAGAAATAACTAAACACAGATGCAAACCTATTTACGGTGCCTTTTGGACCTATATGTCGGACAGAAATATAAGTCCAAAAGGCAACGTAAATAGGTTTGCATCTGTATTTAGTTATTTCTTGTGAGCCTTTCGCTTTCCCGTCTGTAATCATTATTTCACGTTTAAGTGTTCCATGCGTTTCACTTGGAGGATGGCGCGGCAAATAAGCATCCCTCCAGTGGAGATTGGAAGTGTTGTATACATGTACATATGCGGGTGTTAAATGCGGCTTATGGACGTTCCCTTTTGGCCGTGCACAGTATGGCCCAGCGGTAGGACCTCGGCCATTGGTTTCAAAGGTCCTGGGTTCTTTTCCCCGCTCAGGCAGTCTGACATACAAGTCCAAAAAGGCGACGTAAATAGATTTGCATCTGTATTTAGTTATTTCTATTATATGATAATCACTTTAGAACTAAACGGTTCACCTCAAAACTTGCACATCCTCATGGACGAAGTACTGTAAAAGAGTAGTTAGTCCAAGGTTCAACTAAGTCATCTTCAAGGTTATGGATAAATCATACCAGGGGCAAAACAGGGCAGATGACAAGGTTTGCAAGTAGATTCACGCCTTTAGTGATATGGGCTAAAAACGTGTTCTCCAGTATATATTTAGGCGTTTAGATTGGATTGAATTGGACGAAATCGAAATATTCACGGGATTGGAGGTTTCTTTACTGGGTCCCGAGCAAGTAAGGCTGTTGGTCCCGGGACCTCATCCACATGCCAATGAAAACTAAACCAGGGATATACCTGACGACCAAATTCGAAAATTAGACGAGAATTAGAAGATACTTTACCTAATGCAACCTCTACGTACGGACGACTCCCGGTTGAACACAAAGCAAACCGAAAATGTGAGTCATCTAAGGCTGGATTCACACGAAGTGGGTGATAGCTATGTAGACCGGGCTCCAATTTCAACCCTTGATAAACAACGAACATCATTTTCATACCCTGTAAAAGCTATACGAGGCCATCATAGAACTACAGTTTCTCATCTGGTTTCTCACAACCTGTGTGAGGGGGTGAAGGTAAGGCTGCATTCACATGATGTGGGTGCAGGTCATGCCCATATGTGAGTGTCAGAAATGTCGTGCACCACCTCGAAGATTTCTTCCACAATTTATCTTAGTCTAGTCAGTGGTCTGATAAGAAATGTGCGCAACATTTCTTAAACGTATCTTCGCCTGCGCATGCAAACGTTATGAAAAACCAAATTAGAAACGATATTACTGGATTTGAAAATTATGCTCACGGTTGGTCAAGGATTGAAAGTGGAGCCGGGCCTACAGCCCCAAAAACAAAACACTTCGCGGGGACCACACAAAACTAAGAACGACAAGAAAAATTCCCAGAGACAACGATAAAAACACAAAACCTACCAACGAAATGCAATACAATATGGTACACCAAGGAACAATGCAAAGGTAGGTAGGTTACGTTTGACTAGATCTTGAGATACACGGTCATCGGTCACATTAGCGTCCAGATGCAAAGAAAAACTTACAGTTGCCCACTACTCACCAAAATTATCATATTGTCATCTATAGCGAAATTACTTGAAGCCTTTTAAATTGTTGAACAACTTTACTTCAGCACTCATCTACCGTCACCTCTTTCAGCCCTCTTGTAACAGTGCAGGGTTGCAGGAACACATCCTGCCCAACGCATCTTGGCACATCCTGCCCATCTCAGCACTCTACTATTTATTTTAAACGAAACCCGTTTTACACCCATTGTGTGAATTTAATTTATTTTCAAACGGCAAGTTAATTTTGACCATAATAAACACTAAAAACAGGCAATGTGGGTAACATTTCAAGCATTAAAATTTATTACAGCATGACACGCATTGCCAAAATTTAAAGTAGCTCCTTTAAAACTTCTTTTCAGAGCAGTAGTTTCGGAGGTACATTTTTTTTTTACATGAAACACCTATAAGTAAACAAAGATGTACCGCAAAAACTGCCGCTGTAAAAGAAAGTTTCTGTCAGCGTTAATTCCCAACCGGACTTCAAATCTGATGCTTTCCAACAAAAATTCAAATTCAAATTCGCGGATGCTTTGTCTGCTCAAAAGAACACAGTTCAGGAAAACTGCTCGTCGGAACCGCCGTCAAAACCATACAGTGACGCACTACGAAGCAAATGGACAAAGAAACAAGATGCCATACCGCAACGGAAAAGCTGAGCCACAACGCTGTCACCAATGGAACAAGGGTTGTTTGCATGCCTGTGCCCAATGTATTGTTTCAATATTAATTTACTGAACAAAAAATAGCTTCGCCGTTTAGAAAAAATAAACAGAGCTCGTATCCCCACACGAATAGAAACGAATTTGAGTTCACTCGAACTATAATTTTAACTCCAATTCCAGGGAACAAGGACTCTTGCTTAGTGGTCATGGCAGAAAGTGAACGCAGTTTGTGCTTGAAATGTTTAATGTTTGTGTGGGTATGTATGTGTTGTGTGTGCTTAATTTGTGTACGTGTGCAGTATGTTTGTGTCCGCTTAATTTGTATGTTATACGTTGTTTTTTTTAAATATATTTGTCTGTATTGATTTATTGTTTTATATTTTAAGTGCGTTTCGTACAGTCCGTTTTTTGTTCAGTTAATTTGTTGGCTTTTTTTTGTTCCTTTTTATTGTAATTGGTAGTCTATCATACCTACGGTATGTCCACTGTCCACCCAATTTTGTCTGCTAAAAAATGAAACTTTAGAAATTCGTTTTTTTTTTTTTTGTTCAGGTTCCACCCAAGTTTTTTCCCATGGCAACACACTGGCGTGAGTCTATATTTAGCATGTGTTACCAGGATGGGTAGTTGATTCTGGATTGTTGCAGTCAGATGCAGCATCACGGCAAACAATCGCGGAAACAATTCAACTGGCTTCCCGAAACCTGCATTGAAGAAGTAAACAAATCACTCAAGTCATATCGCACCCAATGGTTTCGAAGATCTATATCTAGACACACGCTAGTGTGTCCCGCCAAGTTAGGCAACAAACATCACATCAATTCAATTGTCGACGCCATAGCGCCAGTGTCTTATATCCTGAAGCATAGTTGGGCACATTTCAGGTACTTGGGGAAAAATAATAATGAGATACCAAAGCTTAAATTGTGTTGAAATCAAGAGCAAATGACCCACCTGACAAAAATTAACTCGTGTAGGACTGCCAGCTAAGCTGCTTTCAATGCAAAATCCGACCCTCAATAACGTTGAAAATGTGTTACTACCGCAGCTCACTAGCTAGCTAGTCCGCTCATTCCCATGTTAAATCCCGTAAGGTGATATTCATCGATTCCGAGATAACGGGAAGGCTTCTAGCTATGAAATTGGACGAATGAGTGCAGTACAATACGAACTGCGTACCTTTTATGGTTTTGAGCCTAGGGGCGTAACGGGGATGTCGTGGGAGGGCATGTAAGTACGAAAATATTGTTATAACCATTGTTAGTATTGTCGGCATCATCTCTCATTGGACGGCCAAACTTCGGACAATGAGGACGTGTATACTGACGTGCGTGCCTATACAAACACTAGTGTATCACGATAAATCTAGACACACGCCAAGATAGACAACAAACATCACATCAATTCATCTGTCGAGGTTGTAAACCATTGTAGCGCGACGCCATAGCATCAGTGTCTTATATCCTGAAGCATAGTTGGGCACATTTCAGGTACCCGGGGGAAAAATAATATTGCAGTACAAAAGCTTAAATTGTGTTGAAATCGAGAGCAAAATGACCCACCTGACAATATTAATCGTGTAGGAACGCCAGCTAAGCTGCTTTCGATGCAAAATCTGACCCTCAATAACGTTTAAAATGTGTTACTACCTAGCTAGCTAGCTCTCCGCTCATCCCCATGTTAAATCCCATAGGGTGATTATTCATCGATTCCGAGATAACGGGAAGGCTTCCAGTTATGAAATTGGACGAATGAGTGCAGTACAATACGAACTGCGTTCCTTTTATGGTTTGGAGCCTGGGGGCCTAACTGGGATGGCGTGGGAGAGCGCGTTCAGTACGGAAATATTGTTATAACCATTGTAAGTATTGTCAGAATCGTCTCTCATTGGACGGCCAAAGTTCGGACAATGAGAACGTGCATACTGATGTGCACACTTAGTGTGTCACGATAAATCAACTAACTAAATAAAACAACTTTCAACAAAATTAAAACCAAACCAAAAACCTATAAAGAGAATGATTCGGCCTATAGGCAAAAGGTAGTAGCAAATTGTTGAAAACCAATTTCTTGTTGACGTGGCACTGTATTACACATCTGCAAGGTAGTGCAGTTGAGTCAATACACAATTAAAAAAAAAGGAATGATATATCAAAAACCAAAACTGGTAAAAGGGGCCGCCAAGTTCCGAATGGTTCAGTCCTTCAAAGAAGTGATATCAACACACCAAAACATTCGCCAACTTAATCGCACCGAATAATACTTTTGACGTTAAATGAAAACTTGAACATTGCTACCGAAAGTATCAATGTTTTAGTTTTCATTTAACCTTCAAACTATTACGCGGTGCGATTAACTGGGCGAATGTTTTGGTGTGTAGATATCACTTCTTTGAAGGACCTAACTATTCGGAACTTGGCGGCCCCTTTTACCAGTTTTGGTTTTTGATAAACAACGTTGCAAAGAAATTGTATTCACGTCAAATTCACGAAAAATAATTGTTATAACCATTCTTAGTATTGACGGCATAGTCTCTGATTGGACGGACAAAGTTCGGACAATGACAACATACATAATAACGTGCGTATCTAGACACAAACTAACTCTATTAACACGGTCGATGCAACTAATTTATTGTGTGAATTGTCGCTCCATTTTGTCGACAGTCTAACTGATGACACCCTAGTTATTGTCGTGATGAGATGCGGACATCGTCAGATAACTCAGTTATCACCTGCTTCCTCCGTGCTAAGAACCAACAATGGCTCGGTCCAGAGGCCTTCAACATTTTTAGTTCTCAGCATTGGCACACAGAGAGTAGACTCGATTTGCGGTGTTTCTGGAGTGTAGTGGAGTGTGTAATGTTAAGGTAGTGTTACCAACCCCTATTCACTCGCCCCGAAATCTGCTCAGTTTTCATCGATAGTTCTCGCGATCAAAAAGTGCTGCGCCATCTATAGGACGCGATGTGTCAGCACTACGCTACTACTTCCGGACAAATCCAAGACTGAAACTGAAAGTAAATTCATGCGTGCCTTTACTGGAATACAGGAGACAGGCACTGGTCATTTGGCTCAAAAGTCACTTCTGCTTGTGTCCACAGTTGGTAGTCTCGTGGCAAAAGTGAGAAACTAGTGTATCTGTTACGGAGTTTTGAACGCGTTGATTGAGCGGTAAGTCTAATGAGCGAGTTATCCCATAAGTATAGATAATAATCCAAGGTACAGAGACAGTATATGGTGTTGAACATAGGGCATAAGGTTTCGGTCCAGCGCCCAAGAATCAAATCAAATCGGGAATCGGGCGATAACCTGTCTACACACACGCTACCAGGCAACAAACATCACAATTCAATCGTGGATGACGTAAACCATTGTAGCATGACGCCATAGCCTAAGTGTTTTATATCCTGGAGCATAGTTGAGCATGTATCAGGTACTTGAGGGAAAATAATAATGCGGTACAAAAGCTTAAATATTAGTAAAATGGCGAGCAATGACCCACCTGACCAAAATTAACTCGTGTAGGAATGTCACCTTAAGTGGCTTTCAATGCAAAATCTGATCCTCAATAACATTGCACTCAGCCCCATGTTAATTCCCATAGGGTGATTATTCACCAATACCGAGATAGCGGGACGGCTTCCAACTATGAAATTGGACGAATGGCTGCAGTACGATACGAACTGCATACCTTTTACGGTTCACAGCATGGGGGTGTAACGGGAATGGCGTGGGAGGGTGCATAAGTAGTTAAGTATTGTTATAACCATTCGTAGTATTCTTAGTATAACCATTCTCAGCATCGTCTCTCATTGGACGGACAAAGTTCAGACAATGACAACATACATACTGACGTGCGTATCATAGATACATACTAGAGTGTCGTCACAAATCTAAACAATGTTGCTGAAAAAATTGTGTCTATGTCCTATTTACGAAAACAAACAAAAAATGTCAAAATAAAGCCAATAAACTGGCAAAGAGGCGACTAAGTTGAGAATGGTTCGGCCGCTCAAAGGATTGACATGAAATTAAAATATTGGAAAAATGGCCACACAAGCTATTGTTGACATGGCACTTTATTACACATCTGTAGGCTAGTTGACAAAAAAAAAAAATAAGTGATGATATATCAAAAACCTAAACTGGTAAAAGGGACCGGCCAGTTCCGAATGATTCGGGCTTGAAAGGCACGATATCAACACACCAAAACATTCGCCAAGTTAACCGCACCGAATAATACTTTGGACGTTAAATGAAAACTTTAACATTGCTACTGAAACTAGCAATATTCTATAGTTTACATTTAACCTTCGAACTATTAGTCGATGCGATTAACTTGGCGAATGTGTTGGTATGTTGATTTCACTACTTCGAAGGGCCAAATCATTCGGAACTGGGCGGTCCTTTTTAACAAGCAGTTTAAACAAAGTAGGGCTGTGATAATATTTCACTCTTGTAGCAAGAATGGAGTTTGGAAGCTAACTTGGATAGAAGAATAAACCCTCGGGTTGTTGTTCCCTAGCGCCACTGAAACCGTTTGTTGAATCATTGTTGCAATAACAGGATGCTACCGATTACTTATCCAGAGACGAAGTGCTCTTATGTGGAGCCCTCTGCAAACTATGTTGAATGCATCGCCTTAGTAAGGGGGAAAAAAACTAGATCCGTGCCTTTTCAATGTAATTCTAGCCTTTAAATGTGTATCACACTGTAATCCCTCAGCAGAGGCTAGCCTTTTAAAGAGTAAAGATTAGTATTAAACAACGAAACACATGGCACCAATATTGTGACAGTTAGGGACCCCGAACACTAGGCAGCCAGGTCGTGCGGCCAGTGGTCATCGCAGCCCAAAAAACATGGCCGTTTTCCCTTGATAATTCTTGATCACGTGGCGAAAAATGGACACGAAGCAAGCACTTCGCCCGGGGTTCCAGTGGCCGCTGCAACCGACTGGCCGCAGAAGCAAAATGCGCGGTACTACATATACCATAAGTATTCTCATTGGCCGCAGCAACCTGGTCGCCTAGTGCGCAGGAACCGTAACTGTCACAATATTGGTGCCCAGTATTTGTTTTGTTTAATACTAATTTTTACTCTTTGTAGCTAGCCTTAGGTGAGGGATGACAGTACAATACACCTTTAAAAGCTCGACTTGCATTAAAAAGGCACGGCTTTAGTTTTATAACAGTTTTATAACGCTACATTTTACTTTAATGCTATTGCAGTAAAAGAACACCTTTACAATCGAAGGGCAGCCTTTAGAGACATCTTGCACTGTTATTCTGCAGCAGAAAATAGTCATTTAAGCAAGGGCTAGTGTTTTAATCCATATGAATACCCGAATATGGAAAATTTTCCGTAACTTGGTAACATGGTTACCGGGACGGTTAAGGGACCAGACGGACAGTCAAGGAAGAAAATTATATATTAAAATGGGCAACTTATGTATGAAGCTGGGACGCTTTGGGTAGGTTATTGGGATGCTTTGGGCAGGTTACTGGGACGCCTTGGAAAATTTTTCATACACGTGCATACCTTTTAAATCATAAGACTAGCCTGCAGGGTGTATTGCATTGCTACCCCGTGAAAACGGTCAACCTTTAAATTAAAGGCTCTCCCTTTGATAATAGCTACGAAGCCTCACGCAATTTAATAATAAATAAATACAATTTAAATTAAATAAAAATAAAAATTGTAAATGTAACCATATTGAATTAATCAAATTAAAACACATTATATTAATAAAAATAACACTGATCCTAACACTTAACTTGTAAAACAAAACAAAAAACCGTTCCAGAACGCAACGTATTATCCCGTCGTCCTAAACTTGCAAACCAACGCTTCCATTCATGAGGGTACTTTTCAACCTGTCTTGATCCTAAAACGTATGTTCAGTCAATATCGGATTTAAACATAATGTTAAACTTATGTTAACCTTCTTCGGTACGGAGAACGAGGAAAGTTACCCAGGATTGTTTTTCCTTTTTCCACAGAAAGGAAAAACAACCTTGCGAACGTTTTCTCGTTTTTCCTAGCAAGGGAGTTAATCAGGAAAAGTTAGATATGCATTGGCAAAGGTTTTTTTTTTTCTTG
>JAHWFP010031851.1:10645-20752 GCA_023313725.1 Lithobius niger
TAAATGTTTGGGCTTTTTTTCAAGTTGGTCTATTTTATTTTTTTATTTTAAATCCTTAATGAATCTACATTTATATTTACAATTTTTCTTAATTATTTCATTTGTATTTATTTCTTGTTTAGCTTGCTGGCTTTTGATTACTGCTTGGTTGCGTTGGTTTGTCTCGAGTTACTTTACTTGAAGAATGCGTCTTTTGTGGCAAGAGAGGGTAGCAGATGTTCTGTAAGAGGGCGTAAATGAGTGGCACTCTTTGAAATGTATTGGACTGTTTGCAGATTGACGGCAAAATTTCAGAATGTTCACACTGGTGAGCGTTAGTGGTTATTACTGGCATCTAGTGGGCTTCTTGCCGATTTAATTCAGTTTAAGAAAGGTACTGAAGAGGTAAAATGAAGTTTGTATTACAGTTTTTAACTCTGCTGTTGCTTGTCAGAACTCGGCACTCTATTACACTGGACAAAGTTGACCAAAGATGGTGATTTATACTGGTCAATTACAACAAATAATGGTTCAAAGGACTATGTAGACCTTCAGCACATATGAAAGAGGGCTCAAAGATCAAACGTTTGTTTAACTTCGTTACTTTTTTTGCTACGGAAGCAAAAAAAAAATGGGATGCTGACTCACGCAACAACTTGCAAACCATGATTTCGCCGCGACAGTAGGATAGTTACAGAATGCTGAATTTGTCGAGCATAGATCCGGTTAGCACGATTTTATGCTTGTATTTGTAAACACAATGTAGAATGCAGGTGGCGATCTCCGCACACTGCAGACACTGCATTCTGCACTTATGCTTTGGATTCACAATACACGTCCACCGTTAACACTTCCTTTTACCGAGCAGGGCTTTCAGGAGGGGATGTTACTCTACCTATGAACAGAATTGCTCCAGTCTTCATGTGTCTAATAAAATAAATGAACGGATGATCTGCCCGAAATTCGACATGCCTCTGTTTACCGAGATCTGCAGCTGCATCATCAGATTCATTTCCTTCTTCATCAACCACGATGTATGCGTTGTGAAACATTGCCGAGATGTATAGCTCACCATAACCAATTCCAGATAAATTGGCTTTTCTGGGGTTGAACATGTCAACAATGCCAACTTTACGCAACAATTTATGAAGCGAGAGTGACACTTCAGCATGAAAACGAGGCAGGTACACAAAAACAATTTTACTCTTTTGTCCCATGCAGTTTAGTAGTATTTCAACATCTTTTGCATCCAGCAATTCTTGCATCAAGTAAAATTCTTTCACGTTGTTTGGCAGAACAATGTCCATTGAAAATTCGAGTCCCTTGTAAGGTATTTCCAAGATCATGCTGTTGAGTTCGGATGAAAACCCAGACCGGAAACGTCCCTTTTGGTGCATCATACTCACCAGCCGTTTGGATCCATCCAACAATTCAAAAAGAGCTGGACTAGTATTTTGAAGCTTGAACTGGCTGTCCCACAAGCCCTTCACATACACCGTATTTAATACAACCAGTCTTGTCTTTTCACCGAAAAAATGTTCACGAACCATGTTAATGAACTTGTTCTTGGTTTGTTTGGCAATCCAAGCATTTATCTGACGAGTGGCAACTTGCCTTTTCCTTCGAAAGTCGGTAGACTGCATTAGCACAAGGTATTTGCTCTCCACCAGTTTTGCAAAATCTTCATTCAACCGATACCTCACGGGCATGAAAAATGTATTAGCTATAATTATTTCAACATCTTCATCTTCATCTTCATCAGCCATTGTCAAGGCTGCTACAAGTTTCATGAAATACTCGTGGATTTGAGACTGGCCATCTACAGACCGCACCTTGAGAGCCCTTGCTACTTGTGCGGCAGTAGCTCCGTCGGCTCCAGCTCCCACCATAGATAAACCTGCATACACACTGGTGGGAGAGAAAACAAAATTTTTGTCTTCTTCACAGAATTCCTGAAGTAAAGAAAGATGCATAACTTACTGGCAATATGCTGAACGGTAATCAATAAAGTTAACAGTAGGTTCAATAACTAACAGAAGTTTGAAATAACACAAAAAGATTAGTATTGTAAAATACTATCAATGAACAACATCAGGGAAGAGGACACTGATGTGCCTCTTACACCGATGATGATCCCAGCATCTATTACAAACGGTGGTAATTAACCCCAATTATTAACCCTGATAATTAACACTTGAGAAACTTTCCCTGCTTCGGACCAAAACTTTGAAAAGGAAAGTTTTAAGAAAATGTCCACAATTAGTACACCTGAGGAGGTAAAAACTTAGGGGCTACTAGTTAGTTAGTTAGTACCAGGAGAGACGTAAAAGAAAGCCGAATGTCCACGATAATATATTACCGCATGTTGCATCTCTCATCCTGCAACGCGTACTGGTCGTTAGTATTTTCTGGGATAACCCACGTTATAAACATGCTGCATAGGTTTAACTCTACAGATTTTTTTTGTTTTAAATTTCATTACATTTACTTTTGATATAAGTTAAACTACTTCAACTTTGCATTTGCCAAAACACACTAGTGAGCTTTAGACTAATGCAGTTAGACTAATGCCGTTAACAAATATTGTTACGCCACCAAAAAAAAAAGAATCGATATTGTTATTACAACGGTATGAAAACAATCTTTCCAAAGTGGCAACAGAATCAAAAAAATAAGCAGCCAATGCTGATATGCCAATTTTAAATTGTATTCTATCCATGATGTAAAACAAATGGTCCAATTAGAAGTGCACATCAATGATGTACCGCATGAAAGTAAAAAAAAAAATTAAAAAAATGCTAAGTCAGTGTACCTACTGTTACTCGATTAATGTAATTAACAAGGAAATTGTAACTGATATCCATCCGGCACATAAGACAATGGTTGGGGAATAAAACTACTTGAATGGGTAGATAATGGTAACACAAAAAAGTTATTTTCCGATAGTTTTTTTTAATTTTCCCAACAGTTTTTTTTTTTTACTAATTCAAGTTATTTTCCGACATGCTTAGGCCACAAGCAAAATTGCTTAAATTAGCTTATTCCTTCGGTTAATTCCATCCTTACCTTGTAGAAATTTATGGCAAACTGATACTGAGCCTTCGCAAAACGAGAAGCTTCTTTAACAAGAGTCGACTCATTCTCAGACATGTTATAAAAAGCCCTGATAAAAACAACCATTCAGTATATAACTAAACAACGTCAGTGCAGAAATCATATTTTTTTTTGGGGGGGGGGAGGGAAAACCTTTCCTAAAATTACCTACTAGTTAATAGTTAGTCCTTCATTTCTCCTTTCCCAGGCACCCTAGACGAGACTAAAATACTATCACTAGGGAAAGATGGGCTGATCCTAAAATACAAGACGTCTGTACATAATAGGTTTATCCGCCTATTATGTACGGCCGATCTTATATTTTAGGATTAGCCTATCTTTCCCTAGTTCTAAAACAATTAAAACAATTAAATGTGGCATGTAGAGGACAAACGAATACTAATGTAAATATTTAAATACCGAATACATATTTCTTTCGGGAGAAAATAGGAAGCTAAACTTTTATAAATTATGCCCACTTTGCCTTCAACATGTGTCATTATGGTACGGATAAATGGGCATCTTGATGTCAATCACCAATGGTGATTGACATCAAGATGCCCATTTATCCGTACCATTTCCTTTTACAAAAGTAATTAAAAGTTTTACGTGGAAGCATTTAGACTTCTGTGCAGCGAAAGCTGGGAAGACTACAGCAACGACTTTATCCGTTTGTCGCCTTTTTGAAGTCCAGAAGGGTACCAGATATAGAGACAAACTGTTTTCACCATTAGACTCAGCGTCGAAAAATTAGTTAACATGAATAAAAAAAAACCGGACGTATGAAGCGGAAGTGGCAGACAAGTGAACCCATCATGTATGGAATTGCACCAGATAGAAACAAACGGTTTTCACCATTAAATTCAGCACCCAAAAATTAGTTAAACTGAATTTTTTTTAAACCGGAAGTATAAAGCAGAAGTGGCGCGGAAGTGTACGTTAGCCCACTTGCTGCTCTCGCTTGTTTTCAGCGTGTTTTTCAATTAAAACGAAGGGATCGGCCAATATGACTTTTTACCGATCCGATCAGATACCGATGAAAAGTAAACCGATTTGATCCAATACCGATTATAATAATAAATAAATACAACTAAACACAACTAAATACAACTAAACTAACACAACTAAAAAAACACAACTAAAATTGTAATTTCCATACAAATGCAACTTTAGTTTCTGGGTTTGTAAGAGATTATCCAAAAAGTTCTACGCAGCCATAACAGCATTTTTACTCTTATGGCTTCTGTACATTAATCTTTTCAGTTAGATTTTAAGTTTGTCGTTGTAAAACTAAGAGCATCGGAATTAAGCATCGGAAATTTGTGCATTGCAAACTGAGCAAAGAGATTTACCTTTCTCACTTGGTTGTTACTTTTGCCGCGCTTAGTGTCAGTTTTGCAGGGAATGTGGGTGCGTTTCTTGGCGTAACGGATATCTGCATAGGAAGCCTTACAGCGGTCCAATACCAATATAGAAAAAAACACTGATAAATACCGATTATACCGATACCAATATCGGACTATCCATAATTAAAACATCAATGCCTCTACTCTTCAAACCAACAGAGGCTATATGATCATCCCGAAAACTAACAGAGGCTATTTATGATTAAAAGTTTACACTTTTTATTTTAAATCGAATTTCGAGTTTTTAAAGACCTGGTTTTTGAATTGGGCCTTGTGAAATAAATACCAAGAATGATGACAAGATGGCAAGTCATACTTGGTCATATACTATTCTGCCAACGTGCTCTTAAATGTCCTAATAGTGGCAACTGTATTCTAAAATTCCAGATTTATATAATCAAAGAAGTTTCTTGCCAAGGGCAATTGAATACAAATGCTGATATTGTTACCATGAGCTTTTGAATACCCAAGTTTTCATCAGCAAGACTGACGAGACCCCCCCCCCCCCTTCCCGTTCAAGTGTAAAAAATACTATAGTTATAGCTAACATCTCGCAATCACAGCCAAATAATTGGAGCTGGGTAACCCGATAAATGGCATTCAACGGACACCAGTCCTTGCTATGGCAACGAACTCAAACATATGACATCTATTCAATGTAACTATGATGTTATTTAATGCTATTTTTTTTAACAGCAAAATTACTCAGCGGTATTTGTTATAGAACAAGTTCTAATGGCTACTTCTGCTGAGTGAGGAATCTGGGCTTGACAAGGATACCAGGACAAACATATCGTCGGACTCCAAGTCATACTAAACTGAACAATCAGGTTTGTTGAGCAGACTGTGTCCTAATCTGAACACAATCGGAATAGCTTTATGAATATAGTTTAAGTTAAAAATTACGAAGTATAACTGCAAAAAAACAAACAAGCCACCATATCACAGACTAAAGATACCACGACGCTATATTTATAAAACCCTTATTCTGCAAGCATTGTTCAGGATAGCAACAACTACTCCAACAATCTCTTCTAGTAATGAGGGGATAGGATAATTGTAAATGGAATGTTGTCAATAAATTGAAATCGCTACTTTTAATTTTTTTTATTTATTTATTTTATAGATGATACGAAGTACCGGAGTACTTGTTTGCATCAGCAACAACAATGCTTCATTGCCAGATCATGCTGAATGATGCATTAACCGTGGCTAAAGGTTCTGTCGTTGTGGATGTTAAATTTAAAGGATTAGTGAAACTCGGTAAAATGACTATAACGCAATTTACTTTCTGCTTCCCAAAAAAAGAATGACTAAGTCAGCAGGCTGAAGGTTTGAACTTTGTTCTTCAAAGGCATATTTCTTTATTTTCGGAAATATTCACATGTAAGTGCATGGAGTCCGGGCCAGGGGTGTGCTGATTGAATGAGAGAAGTGAACTAAAATCAGCGTTTGTTAGCCAGTGTGTGCAAAAATACACAGACAAGATACATGCCTTCTGTGACAAACACATGAGAGCAAACCATAGCAAAGTTGCAAACGGTGCATCAAGCACCACCTGTGCGCAGCATGGGCTTGAGCTAGCATCATAGTACGCGAGTTACAGTACATGAATACATTTTAAATAAATAAAAGTTTAGTTATTTTACACACGCTAGTTTCTCAACCAAAGGCTAACTTCTGAAATAACCGGCTAGATCAACCATCCCTTCCTGTTAAAACTGTTAACACTACATATGTCTGAAAATCATACTTGCAATTTCATGTACAACAATGACACTCGACCAATGCGCTGCATGTTTTGAAAATTTGTTTACAATAAGTGATTTAATTTCAAGCATGTAATGGTAAAATGGTAATTATGGTTGTGGTGCAGCATCAGCCTTTGACAGTAATAGCAGTTTTTCTCACTCTCAGTCTTAAATAAATGCTAGGGGTTAGCATGTACGAAAATCAGAAGTCTGGGCATGCTTTAGAACAATGTCTGTTTTTTAAAGCATGCCCAGACTTCTAATTTTAGTACATGGCAACCCCCAGCAGTTATTTCAGACCCGATGCACTGAAAGCCCGGCACTTATGGCGTCAATACTATTTCGGTATGATTGCGAAACACTGCTATTACTGTAAACAGGCTGATGTCGCACCACAACCATAATTACCATTACGTGCGTGTTACTTAACGTACTTAGTGTAACAAATTATCAAAAATATTGGTCGAGGGTCATTGTTGTACGTTAAATTGCAGGTGTCTGACCTTCGGTTAAGATTTTTCTGCTTTCCAGACATCTGTACAGTTAACGGTTTTGACACATAACCAAGCTTGTGCACTTGCACATCCGAAAGGAAAACCCTATTGTGGCATCAATCCAAAAAGCTTCGAATTAGTACTGGGTTGTGCAATGTGCACGTCATGAAAATTATAGGTGCCCGGAGCTTAATCAATTAAATATGAAGCTGTTGTTAAAATGGTTTTTTACTCGGTAATAAGCTCATCCTACTCATCATAAGGGAAGAATTTAGGGCTAAAAATACACAGCAGGTATCCTGCAAATCGTGGAATACACAGTAGGTATCCTGCAAATCGTGAAATACACAGTAGGTATCCTGCAAATCGTGAAATAGTGTCCTGTGCTACTTGGATACCACAACAGAAAACATACAGCATTATTTAATACAGCATTATTTAATTCTAACAACTAAAGAAATTTCAACGTGGTTTGAACTCCACAATTCTATTAAATCGATACTAGCTTAAAAGTATACATGATTGATTATGTCGCCAAAATATATTCTAACTTTTGGGCGACTTCCATACAGGTCCCGGCTGACGAACGTAGGCTATGGATCCCTACTGGTACACCTGCGAACTGGATATAAAAATAATAATTTTTTTATGACACCAACAATCGTTTACTAGCTTACGTGGAATTAAAGGTTGCCAGCAGACTTGTTGGCGTATCAGTATTATTCTTTGCACCAATGGGAATAGTCGAGCCTTCGACGTACAAGAGATAGGCGTTGAAAGAAACAGAATAGAAGTTGCTCTCTAAATAAATATAGCTTGTAAAATGTGTTTTCGGTAGTACGAATATGCAGTAAAATACTCACCAAGGTACTGGTGAACAAGTAAACTAGCTAGTCATATTAACACACTTATAATTTTGTTTATGGTTTTAAACCACCAAAATATAAATCATGACATTATGGTTTGTTGGTTGTACGTTTTGTTGGAGCACTGGCGCAGAAGCCAACAGCCCCAGACACGCAAACACAAGAGAACCCACTTAAGAATGAGAAGATAAGAAAGTCGATTCGGTACTCAAGTGGACCCACAGTTCTGACGTTATCAACCAGGCCGAGGAGTAGGAGAAATCGCACACAAGTTGGATTATGCCAAAATACTGTCCTTTTCACGTGCTAGATGATTGTATTAGTTTTACGGGCTATCAGCCCCAGGAACTCACAAACACGCCACACTTTCTTTGCTACGGACAAACAGAAAAGTAACAATGAATGGACAAAGAAACGCGAAATTTAAAAAGACAGAAGACTTCTAAGAAAGGCAGTTTGCTTGAAAAAAATTCCCATCGAACCAAAGACCGTTTGTAGGCAAACAAGAGGCAGGCAAAAGGAAATGCCAGACCTCGGTATGCACGAGATGTGTAACACACGAGAATGTGAGCTAAGTATACCCTTTTAATGAGAGGTGTCCCGTGGAACGACAAAATAGGATTGCCTTAGCCCCATGAGCCATCCCATATGACACCCAACATTGCACAGCATGTAGGTAAATAGCTTGAAACCTAGCAACGGTAAGCCCATGTGCCCACAAAGAGTCTCACTCCTACCATGAAGCACAGAGATAACATCCAAAATAGATGATTTTGGCTTGAAGAATATGCGAAGTGGACAAGATTGCACATCCACATGCACTCTTTCTGCCAGGCCGTTGGCAGGGTCATTGCACTAGCCGCCAACATGGGCTGGGACCCAGGCCAGATCAGGTTCCCTACCCTCCAGAAAGCCACGCCACACAGTATCACCAATTACTCACACCAGAGGGTCATCTGCCACAACACCACACAGGCAAGGACAATGGCTAACAAAACACTAAGGCTATAGGGGGAGATAACCCATCTATCGTTTCTAATTTCCGAAAGAACTAAGGCGTTAGATGGTGCAGAAGCCTCAGAGAACTGGTGGAAAAAATACCACGAGGACAACACAAAAGCTGTTCCTCCCAAACAACCATCCGCCACGAAAGACAGGGCAATCATTTAGCTAGGGCAGCACCTACTATTACGCAATGTAGTAGTTTATAACAGCTTGGAGTAGAGGGTTGACGTGCAGAATAAGCGCTGTTGTGCACTACACGGCCCTGTGGCTTGGAGTAATTATCTCACTTCATTACGGGAGGCGCTCGTTCGCGCCCAAAGCAACAAAACTCACGCAACCTATCACCGTATGATTGTGACGTCATCAGCAACTATGGTAATACGTGGTTTAGCGGCTGCAAGCTTCAAGTACAAACAGGAAGTAAACCGCTGTTACGCGCACGGCTACAACAATGGGTGACTCTTTGAATCGAGAGTCACCCATTGTTGTAGCTGTACGCGATGGAGGAACCAGCTCTCCATCAAAAAATCGCTAAACAAGAAATCGCTAAACAAAACTAAGGGCGCGTTTATGCAAGGACAATTTTCTGGCTCACTAGCTTTTACTTGGTCAATACTAAATTTGCTGGCTGCTTCTCGCCTTTGTTGGAGAATGCGGCTTTCAAGTTGTCTATACGTAGTAACCATGGCAACAACGCGGACGAAAATTTTCTCCTCGTGCCTCACGACATGACGTACGATGCTTGCAACATGACGGCGTCGATTTATGACAACAAGAAAACAATTTTTTCTGCAGTACACGACGACGGACAGATTCCTGAATACCGGTATTCGAAGGTTTGTCTTCGAATCGATAACTCTGAAACGGACGCCATGTTGGATTTTGAATTTTCGCTGCGAGTAGCTATGTATTCTACCGTCGTTTGATCACTGCTAGAAGCTTTTTCTTTCAGCGAAAATAGCAAATTGTGGAAATAGCGTGAAATGGCAACAATGTTGTAGCAATGTTTAAAATGACTGTTGCACTTGTTTTTTATCCGTGTTGTTATTTATAATATTTAATTTGTTGCCTATGAACGCATACAGAAACGGGAAATTAATCGTCAATACATAACGGTTGCCTAGCAAATAGCGTTTGGCGAGCGAGAAGGTCTCATTGCTTAAACGCGCCCTAACAGTTGCTGTTTGGCTTCAGTGCCTATTGATTTTAATTAATGCGCGATAGGACAGTCCATCAATGACAACCGCAGCTCCACCTCAACACCGGGACAAATCCGACAGTAGTTTGTAACAATGAAAATGTAAAAGGTTCTAGCCCCCAGTTGTCTTTCCGTCAAGTTTAATCTTCCCATCCTTTTACATTTTCATTGTTACATACTACTGTCGGCTTGAGTCGGCTTTGTCACCGTCCGTATCGAGCTGGAGTGTTCATCGCTCATCTAGACACACGCTAGTGTGTCACCGCCAAGTAACACTAGATCATCCCATTGTAGACATCCGATTGTTAAAAAAAA
>JAHWFP010031851.1:21731-97717 GCA_023313725.1 Lithobius niger
GTCTCATTCATCTCGTCTCTCCCGGGTCTCATTCATCTCGTCTCTCCTGGGTCTTTGTCTCGTCTCTCCTGGGTCTCCTTTGTCTCGTCTCTCCTGGGTCTCCTTTGTCTCGTCTCTCTCACGTCTCATTCGTCTCGTCTCTCTCGCGTCTCATTTGGGCTCGTCTCTCCCGAGTCTCATTCGTCTCGTCTTGTTTCAGCTACAGTAAAACTCCTGGTTTTATTTGAAGCTGTTTACGTTCTTGTTCGTAATGCAAGAATGCAATCAAATGCAACAGTCTATTATACAACTTTTTTGGACATCTACAAAAAAAGATCCTGCTAAACAATCGGCACCTCTGGTATGTAAATTAGAAAAGAAAAATGAACTCAGAAATTCTTTTTAATTTGAAATGTTTTCTACAAAAAAATACAAAAGCAACACCAATTAGTACACATGCTCGCATTTCACAATATACAAATTTACAAAGGGATAGAACTTCCTCGATTCTCTTCACAAAATTTTAAATAAGCCAGTAAGAGAAGTAGCTGTTATTTATCACAGCACAGCAGTCAGGCTTACACAGATTTTTTTTTTAAGTTTACTATAAAAAAAGGTTTAAAATACTGATTATAAGTTTTAAGTTGGATTAAATGCGCCAGAGAGTGCAAGTTTGAAGTTGGATATTTTCAACTAATCGCTCAGTTATTTAAGCCAAAACAGTACCGTACTTCCAGTTACTTGCGATAACTTTACTGGCCAGGACCGTAATATTGTATTGTAGGACAAGGAGCAAACTTCACAGTTGGAGTTGGATGATGAACTTGAGGCGGAGAAGCGGGAAGAAAGGTCAGTGCATTCCTGCTTTGAGTAGGAGCGGGGATAGGGATAAGAGAAGGGTTTACTACTCGGCCCATGAACAAGATGACATTGGCACGGTTGTCACGTATCATCATAAGAAAAGGATGGTTAACTATGAACTCTGGCTCAGCCAATGGCATACAACGCTCCATTAACACCGGAGGTTTGTGCATTGCAGGGTTGCCTTCTTCATTCGCTTCGAAGGCGGCCTTGTGGATTACAGTTGACATGTGCAAGTTGGGCTCACCAGTTATGCCAGACAAGTCTGCCATACCTCTCCTGAACATAGTTGGCATGCCAAGCTTTTTGAAAATGTCATCCATTGATAAAGTAGACTCAATGCGCAATCGCGGCATTACAATGTGAACCTTCGATTCAAACATTTTGCTAAACAGTTCTGACACGGTCTTTGGGTTTAAGCCCTCTTCTAGTTCTCTCAATCCACCAATCTCGTTCGGAAGTATGATGAATACACTCAAGTCCTTTCCTACGCATGGCAATTCTAAAATGCGACACTGGAGATCAATACAACCACCAGTAAAAAACCATCCTATTTGGTCCATCATCTCTACAGTTACTTTTTTTGTTGACGCAGTATAAAAATGACCAGGTCTGGTGTTCAGTGAATCAAACTTCTGGTCCCAGTTGCCTTTGAAATATATGGCGCTGACCAGTATCAACTCAGTAAGCTTGTCAATGTCACCTTCATTGAGGACATCCTTGATTTTGTCATTTGTCTGCGCCTCCACCCAACGGTTAATCTGCTGTCGCACCATTTCTGCTTCAGTCGCGAAGTTCACAACAGCAACGCTCGTTCGATAGTGATTGTTCACCACTCCCAAAAACTCTGGAAGGATGTGAGTGTAATATTGCACATACATGCGGTTGGCAAAATGTAACTTGATTCCTGGTCGCTCTAATCCCAGCAAGCTACCGAGAATGTCTTCAAAAGCATAATTCAGATCACTGGGATCATGAGGAAGCCTCATTGCAGATTTTATCTCGGCAGCTGTTTCTTCACGAGCACCTGCATAAGTCATGGCCAACGCAGCGTTGACTCCTAGTGGTGACATAAAGAGGTTTGCTTGTTCATCGGTAACACATTGCTGAAAATAAAGAGATTTAGTGTAACTCGAGATTTATTAAAGAGATAATGGAAAACTAGAGCACAAAAATGATAAGATTGCCCAAGAGAATAATACTAATACAAAATTGCAGGATCTGAATGATTTTGAATTATATTTATTATTTTTTCCATGTAAACAAATATGCTGATAGACAATTTGTAACTGATTTTAGTTATGTTCTGTTTATTTTAATTACTAATTTAGTTCCTGCATTCCACCTCTTTTTTTCTGTGTGAGAAAAAATGTCCCACAAAATGTATGATCCCATTACACGATCTTTCATAGCTATTTCCATAGCTACGGTGTGAACTAATAATCCCTTTAACCCTTAGTTGCATGATCTAATGGTTAAGTCAGTCGTGGGATTCAAAGAGGTATCCTCTTGTTTTGGAGAAGACACTAACCACTGGGCTGTGTCGTTCTTTACTCAGGATGCCCGGAGACCCCTCACAAACTTATTGGTAAGTTTTAATTTTTGGACATTCAATTGGACAGCTGCAAACTGACCACATTACTTGTTAACACAGGAGTACTCCTCATGTGATGGGTCAGTCGTGGAATTTTCTTGGTTTGGAAGTAACAATGTTAATTGCTAGGCTTGGCCTTGTCTCTCTGCTGAGGGGGGAACCCCTCACATTGGAGTGCGCATTGGGACTTAGTTTTCGGCCATTTAGGTAGTTCCCAGCTGGCAACACATGTAATTTAAGGTTTAAAAGATACCTAAGTAAGAAGCCTAAAACTTTTAACGTTTATACAAGTTTTTAACATGTAAAACGATGAAAGGTTCTTGTCAAGTTTTGTTTGCTGTTTGAAGTCAGGTTATAAACAACTCAAACCATAGGATAGCTACAATACCAAACTACAATCCCAAGTAAAAGTTTACAATGAAGTTATGGCTAAAGGCAGCCGAAGGCTTGACTTGGTAGATTATATTTGCATAGTAGACTGCATGGAAAAGTTTGTTGATCTTGTGATCAACTCTATTCTCAGCCCTGCTAAGCAGTTACAATAGTTCAATTTCTTACCCTTTTGATGGGCGACAGCATTGTCAAGCAACATGTTCCGAATAGAAAATCAACAATTACATCTGCATTTAATACCACCCGTGATACATGAAGATGAGAGTAGAAAATAGTAGATAAGGCAAGTCTTTAAATATTAGTGAAACTGAAGTAAAAGCGACATGTAGAACAAGGCCACTAGTTTTAGGCTCAGGCGATTCTTGTTTCAACAATCACCCAATCTCCGTTTTACTGTTACTAACTTTTTATCTTGTACTATCTGGATATATTCAGATGTGCCACCTTTGAAAACCCGGTAGATGCTATAGTCTGTTCCACATTCTGCAGGAAACTGACTGTATGACGCCACGTTTCCTTGCACTACAAATGCAAAAACGTAAATATCCCACTCGTAGACTCCAACATTTACTGTGTAGTTTCTACCAGTGTGATAACATGTTTTTGCACTTGTAGTACAAGGAAACATTGAGTCGTCAGTCAGTTTCCTGCAAACATAATGTGGAACAAACTATACATGGTGGTCCACAAAAAACTGATGACCCACAATTTTCTAAGTCCAACTTTTCTGGTTAGCACCCCTCAGAATCAAGAGAGGACAGAAATCAAATCTAATGACATGGGAAGATTTCTGTTCTCTCCTGGTTCTGAGAGGTGCTAACTAGAAAAATTGGACTTAGAAAATTTTGGGTCGTCAGTTTTTTGTGGACCACTCTGTATATACGGAACACTACAGCAGTTAACAGCGGAACAGTTTAATGTCCACTCCGGCAGAACTACTTTAAGTTATTCAGATACAAAATTTTTACTGTTTGGCTGTTGCAATAAGGATACTGGACAACCCTGCAATACAACCCTCAACTGCTGCCATAAGCCGTTTTTTCTGAACAGCCATTGAAAATTTTTGGCAATCACTTCATCTAGTTGTTTGGTGATCTGCATCAAATTTTGTTTAAATGATATAATTTGAGGGTTGATTTTCTTATTCCTTCATGGATTCCTACTTTTTTTTTAAATTTGGAGTTACCTAGAATACATTGTATCCACCCACCTCACCCAAAACACCAATTTCTTTCCATTTCGCATATGTTTGATATCTTTGCTGCATTTTGATCGATTTAGCCAAAAATTAGCAGTCAGATTTATAGTTGGTGATGACTAAGAAATTTGTGGCCAGCTGCAATAAAGCTGAAAATGCCAAAGTAATGAACCGAGGGGCATGGGTAGGCCTGTAATATTAGATTAGCGTTCATGATGTAGCAGATACAAACAGTAAAAGTGTATTTTACCTTGTATACGAGTAGGGAAAATTCCAATAAACCTTTGGTCACTCGTTCCACAGAAGAAGGGTGTTGATACGTTGAAGTAAGAGCATGTGTCATGGCTACCACCTGCGAAAAACCACTGGACTGGATTACAATTACCATAACCAGTACTAAGTAATAGGCATTCCTTAGGAGCAAGATTTATTTTAACCTCTTCAAAAGTCGATGTATCTTGACGTGCTTCAAAGAATTTCCAAGACACATGCTCATGCTATATAGTTATAACATGCTTCAGGTTTCAAAAAAATTAAATAATAATTTTTTTTTATTATTTGTTTATTATGACAACGCAATGTCTGCAGGAACCACATAAAGGTACTTATGTCTAATCATAATAATATTAATAATCGCAGTAATCATAATAATGATCTTTGATCAGAAATGAAAAGAATTTAACTCACTAGGAAATTGTGTGCATAAACACAATGTAAAAAGTTAATATAGTTCATCAACAGATACATAAATTGATTCAAAATGGAGTTGAACTTATGGAGTCGATAATACATGCAGAACTTATTTAATAACGATGTGAATACCGTAAACCACCTATTAACAGCCAGGTAAAGCTACAGTAAATCCCCCCCCCCCATCGTGAAATCGTGTCATTTTAACTAGGTTATTTCATGATTTCTGACCTTAATGCATTTTAGATCGTAATTTTTCTGCTAGAAATGGACTAAAAGCTTGATAGATTCAACGAAATCAATGTTTTATCCCCTTGTATCATGGTTTTTCTGCACCAAAATTAACTAAAAGCTTCCTACCTAAGGCAAACTGAATAAACTATTAAACTAATAAACTTAAAATACCTAACAAATGAAAATAAAGGCATTCTGTTAATGCTAGACCGAACCCAGATCGCATAAAAGCCGAACTTTTCGCAATGGAGTTAGACCTAACACCCTCCCTGGCGAGAAGTACCGATTTTAAAAATGAATTATAACTTCGTTATGGCCCGCAACCCACTTCCATTTTTTTTTTATCGAATTAATTGTAACAGCCCACGGTAGTCGAATGTCATCAGTTTCTTCGATTGCAGTCATTTTGAGGAAACGGGTTGTGCACCGAGTAATAGACTACGACAACATTCTGAACTTCACGATCACTGATAGATTTCTAGAGACCTTAAAAATGTAGTAACACTTCTATTCGCAGGTTTTTATTAATAATAACACACTATACATAAATTTTGCCCTTAATTGGAGTAAACAACCAGTCACAGGTTTGAATTCCAAACCTCAAATAAACTATAAACATCAAAGAACAAGATTCTAAGAGAACTGAATCAGGTTCATCAATACAGCTGCCAATCTATTTCCGTTGCGATTTCCTCTTACTGAAATGGAAAACTGAACCTGCGAAATAGAACTTGAAAACGGTCAAAGCTGCAATTTAAATCTCACTTGGCAGGTTTGACATGCAAGTATCTGCTGAATCAAGTTGCATACTTACAACTGCAAACCTATTTCCTGTAAAGCTACTAATGAGGAGAACTGAACCTGCAAACTTAGAATGTGAAAAAGTTCAATGCTGCAATTTAATTCCCATACCGGAAATCTGGTATTTAAGCGTGAGCCGAATCAAATTAATCAATAAAACTGCAAACTTATTTCCGTTGCAATTCCCTCTTACTGAAGAGGATATTTGAACCTGCAACTTTGTGCTGGTGATCTGAGGCACTATTCGTATCATTGCGAGTGCTACGGAAAATCGGTCAAACCAAACATGAAAAAGCCCTTAGCCTTACGCGGTAAAAAGTTCATTAAGGTCACAATTTAATTCTCACTCAAGCAGGCTAGACATTTAAATAAAAGCAGACTAGACATTTAAATAAAAGCAGACTAGACATTTAAATAAAGCGCAACAACAAATATTTGCATTGTACTGCATTTATCAAGTAAAACACCTACAGTAACCACTCCTGCAGCAGAGGTCCACAGAGATCAGCAGGCCAATCACCCAATTGTACCCCACTCCCTTCAAAAGAGTTAAGTGAAGCGACGTCTTACTTTTTCATTGGGCCTCCACTCTCAATACTTAAACGTGGATCACTTTAAAATGGTTTCTGGGCCATCTTCGAAGATGCGTGGGCCATCATTCGCTTCATGAACATCGTGTGCACCACTATGGACACAATTTTGATCAGGTCGACATAGGAAACTTGTGTTTTGAGCATAGTTTTCGTTCGGGTTGCTGTTCGTCTCTGTTGTGCATGGGAGCCGCCATCTTGAAGACTTGGTGTTGAAGCTGTTCAAGCTGGTTCGATTCCGACGGGGGACGTGAGGTGAAAAAAAATATTTTTGTGTACTGTTTTTTCACCAAATTGCTTCATGTTGCTTAGCTGGTGCTGGTGCTGGTGTGCTGGTGCTTTTCGTGAGTTTTTTCGTGCCATTTTTCTCCGTTTTCCGTTTTAATTGGTGTTTTTATATTTCTTCATTCTGGAGAAATTTTTACTGCTCTCTTCCGGCGGAGGTAGCTGTTCTGGTGCGCATAGGAAATGGATTGCAGAGCGTCGCTCGATTTATTTTGACGCTTTTCAGACTCCCTCCAATAACTCGTATACAAATGTGGAAAGCACACCGGCAAGTAAATTTGATATCTCTGAAACGAAGGCACCAGGAGCTTGAGGAAATTGTCCTAGGCCTGGGTGTCAACCATTCAGTAGAATGGAGCCCCAAACAAGTAGAAGTTTCTGCTATTTCGCTTGCTGAAACCGTATTCGTTTCGTCCTTGTCACGATTTACACAATGTTTCGGAGAAGCTGCTTAACAAGCTCCATGATTTCAGCCTCGAAAAGGATACAGACCTTCTCGAAATTAGCACTAAAGTTGACAATATTTTAACCACTCTAACTCATGATCTAGAATCAAAGTTTGCTTCCTTCAAAAATTGTTTTGAAAACTGGTCACAAATTTTTTTCTTAAGTCAAAAAAAATCCTTGAAGATTATGGAGAAGCTTTACTAGTAAAGCTTGATACCAAACTTACATCATCTTGACCAGAGATTGCAGAAACATGAAAAAAAATTCCTGTTTTGAATTGGTAAATGTGAACAGTGTGGTTTCAACTGAGGTCAAAGTCATTGATCACATGTATTGTGATGTGAAAAGCGATTTTATATTTTCTGTAAAGCTGAACAAATCCGATTTACATGGACTCACAGTGGTTTCTGCTCACGTCAACACAACCAAGTCTCACAACATGACGGAGGAAGCTACTACCAGTGATAAGGAAAATGTTGCTCTACCAATGTTCTCGCCATCGCAACTTAAAAATATCATAGTGAAAAGAGGAAAAAAAAACCCCAAGAAACGTGACAGACAAAAAAATGAACAAAAGCAGTCTACGAAAAATAATCCACCAAATCCAGCTACTGACCTAACACCAAATGTGTCTACACTTTGCCTCCTAAAGAACAATGAGAATACGCAGATGGAACAGGCATCAACAACATCTGAGGTAAAAGTAATCTTCAGACAGGCTAATAAATGAAAGGCGTAAAAAATGGACAGGAAAAACCATCATCGTGGACGACTCAAACTCCATGAACTTAAGAGGGAGCATACACCCAGATTCTAAAACGATCACCTTCCCTGGATTACTTGCTAGTGACCTATCCTCCCAACTCCACACAATTACAAGTTAAGCTGATCAAGTCGATACCTTTATCATCTGTGCAGGATCAGACGACATCCAATCTGACACCCCAAATTGGATTGCTTCGCACATCACAGATTTTATTACCTCTTCAAAGGTTTCTTGCCTAAATTCTGGTGTGACGATGATTGTTTTTTTTTTCCCAGGCTTGGTCGGTCGAATATCGACTTAGGAAGTAGTGCACACAAACTCGTTGTTGCGGCAAATGTGTGTGCAACGTAATTTTAATTTGTGTCTATTGACAAGGACATTTTTAGGGATTGTACATTGTTGGCTCGGGATTTTGTACACCTTACGAGCCGAGGCAAAGCAATCTTACAGGACGAAATTTTAGATATCCATCTTCCTCAGGAAAACTCCAACATTTAACTGGGTAAGTCCCCAACATTGAATCAACACTGCATTACAGAAATGACCCAGCCTGCATCTTGTTAAACATGTTTGTAGTTTTAAGACTTTGGTCTAGGGTGTTACGATTATATCTTTGTGGTGGAGTCTTGGCTACATCACGGAGTAACTGATAGCATGATCTCCGATTTAAAAACTTATGAGGTCATTAGAAGAGATCGTGGGAGTAGAGGAGGTGGTTTGCTGGTTCTCCATCGTCTTGAATACCCTGTTGTTGTCGAAAGGGTTTCAACTGTGTCTGAGGGTTTGGCAATTGGTGTATTAAGTCTTAGGGTAACTTATTTTATGCTACCTGCCAGACAGCCAGGATGAGGATCTTATCCTTGCAACATGCAATTTTATCACGGGTGTGATGAGCCAAGGGCATTCCAACATCATATTAGGCGACTTCAATCTGCCCACAGTTGATTGGGAGAGAAATTGTGCTGGAGATAGTCATCACCGCCTGTTTCTGGACGAGACCGCTTTACTCGGCCTCACATAGTTATCACTGCCTGTTTCTGGACACAACATGTAGAGGAACCAACTCGTGGAGAAAACATTTTGGCCCTGATCTTCACACAAGAAGACCTTGTCGTTTTTAATGTAACAGTGGGCGACCGCTTCGGTAACAGTGACCACTGTACCGTTTCGTTTAAGGTAAACAAACCTTTTCTTGAATGCTTTTTGCATTATTATTATTTTAATTTTTTATTATCTTTACTAATATTGATAATTGGTTTTGGTCAAGCTTTATACTACAATACATTTATTTTATTTTATTATTTTAAGAAACATTGGTGATGCCATCGGGGACCATTATTATTGTTATTAAATGTCGAAACGCTTTCGTTACAAATAAGATAGTCTTTCCACCAGTTCTTGGAATACAGTTAAAAACAAAGGGGGAAAAACAACTTGCAGCAGTGAACGGTTTTATTATTCAGCCTCGAAATGTTTGAGAAACCCTTTTTCGGTCAGTTTGTTATGCTAATTGCAATACCGCAGCCAATAAAACATGACACCGTTTCAGGGGAGGGGGACCATAACAGGTTTAAATGCAAGGCTTTTTTCATAAAATTGCAGTGAAGAAGATTTTTCCCTTGTATATACGGTTTGTACTAAGTGTTTCTGTACCACTAACAGTTAGCCAAATCGCATGCAGCCAATATGAGCTATGAAATCCGACTAGAGCCATATTGTAGTGCAAAACGAATATGGGAAAATCTTCCGTAGCCGGTTAGCATGGTTACCACAAACTCAAAGCGGGAAAATTACACAGAAACTACGAGACAACTATCGTGTAACTTATAATTAGGATGCTTTGTGTTTTGTGCTGGGTACTGGGACGCCGAGGAACGTTTTCCAGCAACAGTACGAAAGTTGGCCTAATATGCTGTAATCGGTCAAATGATGGATCGTCCAGTCCAACACTCCCAATTTCTAATGGAACTGTCTAATAGTGTTCCGCACTATATACTTTTAAGCATGGCCAAACCCAAATTGCAGGACATACACATTAACTGAAATTGTTGTAATTATTCTTTCACTGCCCCACGTGCAGTTAAGAGATCAGGAGGCAAAACTAAGCGCCATTACAGAAAATGGGTAAATGAATCAAAATTGAAACAGCATGCTTAAAACGGCAGACTTTAATAAGCTTCTATGAAGACTTCTATAAGCTTCTTTTAATCCGGTGTAGTTCTTTGCCCATGCGACAGAATTTTTTTTCATAATAAAAATTTCATACGACTGAAAAAATGTTGCAACTAACTTACAAGAGAATTAGGCTAATGAAACACAAAGACCTAAGAAACAACTTCACTGAAACTTTATTAAAACCCAAAAAAAAAACAAAGACATTGCAAAAATCTAAGGATTCCTGCCATGCGCTTAACCAAGTTAATCCCACCGACTAAGACTTCAAACATTAAATGAAACACCAGAAAATTGCAGTAAGCAGTTTTAAACTTTTTCATTTCACCTTTTAAGTATTGCGGGAGACTAGCGTGGCCAAAAGCTCGGCATTTGACTTTAAACTTGGCGGGAATCGTAAGTTTTGTTTTGGGGAGATAACGTTCGCTGCAAATTTAAGAAATTTAGTGTTGCCGACAGATGTACATGTAGATTTCAGATTCAAAGTCTGGTCATAAAATGTGAACTAATTATGACCTAGCTCGACACATAACCGAATTTTTACATTTCACCATGTGATTTAGCATATTTTGATTTGACAACACTGACTAAATTGCAGCAATGTCTTGACAGTGGTGACAAGACTACATTCTCCAAGAATTATGGCGACAATCAGAAATGGTAGTTACGTACGCATTAAAAATGTATGAAGGCAAAACTGTGTCAGAAGAGTTCCTTCATCCTCACCTCACGTTCACTTCTTCCAAACTCAAATCGTATAGCCTAAATTCTAAGGATATATGCTTTTGTGGGCCCCAGTCCACATTATAGGTCATTTGTTGTTGCTTTCAAATTTCTGTTTGTATAATGTATGTCAAGCTAGTTCTATTTCTGTTCCCATTGGCTATGTTAACCACTGTGCTAAAACCTGTTCCCCATTCCCATTAGCACTGCCGTATGTTTATTACCAAGGTACAGGTGTGCAAACGAGTTACCGTAACACAGAGACAATGGTATAAAGGAAGATATAAATCGCTATTTGATTGATCAACGACTGAAGACTCAAAGGAAAGGATTTACGACAAATACATAAACTATGGCAATGAAACAACAGCAGGAACCCTTTTGTTTGCATTGTAGCCTTGTAAGCACGATAAGCAAAATGACAATACAGCACCCTTCCTACCTCCAAACCCACCACATAGTCCATGACAAACTAGGCTCAACATCTTGTATTTTTTCCAAATTTGTTTGTGCTATTTACGAAAAATAAAGTGATTCGAAATGGACTTGGTAAGTGCAATTTACTGAGATGCACTAAGACTTGCTAAACTTTACAATTCTCCGTTCCACAAATTATGGCAGCTAACATGTCACATCAATACAGATTGCGAACAAAAACGTCAAGTGTGCCGTAAAAAAAAGGGGGTTATATGACTGAAGTTCACTTTACTTGTTAAAATGTACACGGATAAAAATTGATTTTTAATTGAAATAATCAAATGCACAATTGCGAAAATTTTATCTGTTTTTGTGCTGTTGTGCTTTACGTTTTAAATATACGATTTACGACACACTTGACGTTTTTGCGGCACACTTGACGCATCCCATTTTTTTACGGCACACGACGTTTTTGCGGCACACTTGACGCATCCCATTTTTTACGGCACACGGCGTTTTTGTTTGTAATCCGTTTACCTACTTTACGGCTATGGCGTCGCGCTGCAAAGGTTTATGATGCAGTTGATTATTGCAGGCCACTTTGAAACAATTCAACTAAACTCAGCTCTGAAAGCCTGCATCTGCGAAATAAATACGCCATTCTATCGTTTCTATCTGCCGGACGTAGCTTAGTTTGGTTTAAATCTAAATGCATTTAGGTAAAACACGGATTCTTTCATTTTACCATTCAACAGTCAACTTTTTACCAAAGACATGACACGTGCGGAATGCACGTTTATATATGCATTGTGAGATTTAGCTCCTTTCCGTGAAACACTGGCAGAGAAGTCGAAAAAAAAAGTAGTTCGAAATTTCTGCCTCACGGACTTGCAGATAAAATTCGACTTTAAATATTCTTAGTTTCTTAATGGAACAACTAAAGAATGAATTCTAAACCCAGAACGAGTAACAGTTTGTACCAGCCACAACACAACAAAAAATGTTCTGTCAGTAACTTAAAGGGAAATTACATCCATTTTGATATGCACGTTTTACTTTTGGATCACTTACACAATAACTACAATTTACAATTTTGATAGAGTAAAGCGAAGATAAACCAAATGATAAAATTCCCTTAACACTTCCGCGCTACACATCCGTCAATTACAAGAAATTAAAATTGTTTTGCCACACAATTTAAATCAAGGAGGAGTTAGGAGTTTAGTCATACGCCTCGTTTCTGCCTTGTCTTGTATGCCTCGTCTCAATGAAATGAGACGAACGTTAGATGGAGGACGTTACCAAGATGACACCATGACCGACCTTGTAAAGACATCGAGATTATGTTTACATGGCTAATGCTCTTCAAGTTTCAACACACAAAAAATAATCGACTACAAAGCATTGCACAAAAATAAAATATTCAGTCATTGTTTTAACAATACAAAACAAGAAACTTAGATGTGGTAGCCTCCAAGGCCTATTTCAACTTACTTTTATTAGCACGACGCTTAGGATACGAAAGCTAAATTAGGATACGCTATTTTTATTTCCCCACACACCATCTTTTTAGCAAATATTAACTACCCATTTGATTTCAGTTTTCTAAATACATGTCTTTATTTATTACACTTTCAATGACTGTGATAAACTTTTTTTCCCCCTGGACATGCGGCACCCATTTAAATAAATTTCCGTGAAACATGGACCCGTGGACCCGTGGACCCGTGAAATACCTTTTGCGTACTCATACCTTTACGTGCTGCATAAATTTGGGTTCCACATAAATGGAATTTTAGCTTGACCAGAGACAGAATCAGTTAAAAATATACCGTCATTAAATGCTCTGTCATTGGGGATCGGCACCAGTGCTTGCGCCGAAGGGTAAGCACGAGAGAAAAGAATCTGCCATAACTACCACCTTATGGCGCTAAAACGGTCAACGACAGTCAGCCGACGAACAATGCTAATCAAACTGGTTTACGATTCTATACATTAAGTCAACGCTTTTTGAAGATTGGCTTGGAGGCTGGTTACAAGAAATACACTTGTTTTGTATGTCATATGGGGTTCGGAAGTTTAAAAAAAATCCTTATGGGTTACGCAATAGGTAATCTGAAGAAGGTGGACGAAGTTTGTGAAGTATTTGTATTTCTACCGTAAATTCAAGAAACCGTGTTTCCTATTTGTGGTGTTTTGTTTGTGTTTTCTTGAGAATTCCATCGAAACAAAGAATTTGCAGACTGATCTATGATCACATGAAAAATGGACAGTTTTAAAACTCCTTAGGCAATAACATGGATATTTTGTACAATGACAATTTGGATGCTCTAATTTAGATGAAGGTTATTTCTTACTTGCGACAAAGTTCATTTCAGATTCCCAACAAAGTAGGTCCCATGTATCCGTCATTTTTGAAATTCGTTCGGTGAAGTACGCATAGTAAATAGCCTAGAGCATCGCAAGTTAAAATTTTTTCAGTTTTTAAAAAAAATTTCGAATAATAAGACAGTTTTAAGAATTAGAATTGAACTCAGAAAAGTGGTTTATTTTGCCCCTTTTTTTTGGCAAAAAGAAGTTCCACCCTGTAAGGAAGCGTAATCCAAAAACAATTTTCTGGAAAAAAAAACCTTTTTTTTTTCTATAATGAAATAAGTAGGCTATCTGAGATAACCAAACCTGGTAAAAGAGCGGCCACGGTAAGCACGTTTTTATCCTTCGAAGAGTGATATCGATAGACCAAAAAATTTCCTTAATTAATCCGCCCAGTGCTCAAAGTAGGAATAAATAAGAGCCAGTAAGGCAGACATACACACAGTGGTCCAAACTAGGAAACCATTTTGTTTGCAAACTTTTTTCTTAAATATTTGTTTGCAATTTCCAACTATGGGGGAGGGGGGGGGGGGGGTTTTTTAAAAAAAAAAAATGAACAGACCCTTAAAAAAAACCTACTATATTCCAAAGCCAGAATAACTTAAAAATTGCAGGCTAAACTTGACATAAATTGAATAAACCGACCGTTTAATTTTCTTTATTTATTTAAATTTATTTAATTACTTATTTCTGTAGCAACTTTGGAATATTTCTTAGCAACTTTGGAGTATGCGTTTATGGGGCGTACTCTACAAAAAAACGTTACGTTCTAGTTGAATTAAACGGGTTACAAGTGCATAATGCGGCTGCCTTGAAAAAAAGTCCCTGTCCCACTCTGTTTCCACATGTGCCCTCCGTGCCCCCCCCCCCCCCCAACAATTCAGTCCTGACTGTCACTGGTTGCAGGAGTTAACCTAACGAGCAAGTCACGACAGACAAAAAGTCCCGGCTGCATGGTCCAGCATTTACATTCTCGTAGCAAGCAGCTAGAAATCACCTGAAATTTCACGTGGTGCGGTTTTAGATCTGCTGGTTCACAACAAAAGCAGTCAATAATAACGCGAATTAAGAAGCGACTGGGGAAAATTGTTTCGTCAGGAGAAACTTAACTTATTGTCACGAATTAGAAAACTGCAAGCATTTACTCGAATAATGTCAGATTTAGCTAATCCAGGTAACGTTACCATGGCAACCGTGACACTTTACCATCACGATTAATTCTAGCTGTGATAATGCAAAGGGGAGTTAGTATCGGCGTGCCCTTCCAGCATTTAGGAAAGAACTCGCCTTTGCATTCTCGCAGCTAGAATTTACTGGCAATGGCAAAGGCGTCATTGCCATGGTAACAACACTCCCTGGAATAGCTAAATCCGACTTCGTTCGAGTAAATGCTTGCAGTCATATAACCCGTGACAACAGAATAAAGAATTCTTCCTGACGAAATAATTTTCCCTAAACTCGCATTGAGCCGGCAGAGCTAAAACCACTCGCAAAGTTGGAATTTCAGTGTTTAACGCAGAGAATTACGCTTTGGAGTTTCGTATGTGAAAGTCAAATACTGGATTACGCAAATTTTCGGATTAGGCGTATGCTGTCTATGCAAACTAAGCTTATACCAGAATTAGTCCGTGCCATTCAACATCAGAATATCACATTTAAAATATTAAATTGGCCAAAGCCAAATTAAATTACTTATTGGTTAGATAATGTCAATTGTGTTGTTTTGTAGTAAAATTTGAACGAGTCTGCACTTCACACCAGGTTATCCTTAATTTTTCACGATTATCCAAGTCTTTTTGATGACCTAAATTAATTTGCTCTTCTGATTTTGAGTAGCACCGATTGAAAGTCTGCAGAGTCAGGTGTCGCTCTATCACAAGTTGCTTGCATCAAGCGAACGAATACACAACGCCATTTCTTTTAACGACACAAACAAGCCACGAGCCTCCGTAATAATTATCGAGTGCTCGTGCAACTGGGACCAAGCTGTGAAGGTTAACAATATCTCTAACGCTAGATGGTGCCATGGTATTTTCGACTATTTTCAATCAGCGATGGATCATTTTACAAAGAAAATTACGAAATTTGGGAAAAACTACAGGGGCTCGTCACAAAATACGAGTAGGCCAGAAAAGAAAAACAAAACACACAAAAAAAAACACCACAAGTATCGTGGTTATTTTTTTGGTTTTGTTTTTAGTTTGTTTTCTTTTCGTCCTGTTGGCCCACTTGTCAAAAAATATGAGTAGGCTAGCAGGACTAAACTTGAAGAAAAACAAAAAACAAGAGTTGTGGTGTTGTGGTGTTTATTGTGGTGTTTATTTGTGGTGTTTATTTATTTATGTATTTATTGTTTATCTTTTCTTCCTACTGGCCTACTCGTATTTTGTGACGAGCCCCTCTTGGGAAAACCATCAAGATTAGGCTTAGTAGGCCTAATCCGTATTTTAGCCATATTTTGCGTCAATAAACAGTGTTTTTAAATACCATCTGCAGTATATTCATCGCCGTTGGTGGATTTCATCCTATTCCAGCCACTGTAGGCTGCGGCACAGGGGCTGGTCACAAAATACGAGTAGGACACCAGGACGAAAAGATAAACAAAACAAAAAATAATAACCACCACCACAACACAATTGTTGTTGTTTTTCTTTTAGTTCTGCTAGCCAACTCATATTATGTGACGAGTAAGCCAGTAGGGCGAAAAGAAAAACAAAACCAAAAAAAAAAAGCACCACAACACAACTGTTGTGGTCTTGTTTTGTTTTTCTTTTCGTCCTGCTGGCCTACTCGTATTTTGTGACGAGCAGGTTTCATCCGATGTCATCCCAAAAATGACAGCTCCTAGTGATTTGTACGTTGGCAGCGAACCTTAACAATAATCATTCGCAACGTTTATTACCTCTGGACCTTACATTTCAGTTTACGATTTTACACGGGCCATGCGCTGAAACTCAAGAGCACAACGGAGTTGGTTTCAGTTTCTATATCCGGTTCCAGACATGAGCAATCGCAACCACATTACTCTCAATACTAAAATGCAAACAATAACGTTACATAAACAAATCGACTAGAACACGTATCGGACAACCACCCAGAAAACAGCCTCAACACAATCTACTCCGTGGGAACAACGCCACACAATCCACCGATTATAGATAACGACGCTTCCATTCTTATTTTCGTGTTTCTCACGCCACAGTCGAAGCGGACGGACCCCGATACGCCTACTACTAGCCAAAGATCAGGTCCAAGGCCATCTCCTTTTCCAATGACACGTATACAAAACATATCATCATCAAGTAGGATTTCCAAATTACACGTAGAAATAAAAAAATAAATGTATCAGTACCTTTGAAGTACAGTAAACACAGAAATCCGAGCGTTGTCACTAGGCCTGACTGCTGGCTGCGTCTTCTCCGGGTCCTACGAACACAAACAACGAAGTCGGCGGCGCAGGGCGTGACGGATGACGTCATTGTTGTGACGTCACGGTTGGGTTCAGGCAGAATTAATCGATAATCCATGAGCGAACGCCATAAATCTACGGCAGGAGATATGGGACCGCCCGTTCTTTACGATTGATGTGGGGGAAAAAAAGATAGGGACCACAAACAGAGAGTAAAGATGTACATAAGTCGGGTGCTTGTCTGAATTATTCCCTGCGAGGTTATGGCAACGGCAACTCTTCGCAGCCATTTATTTTTTTTTTTTTTTTTTGGGGGGGGGGGGGGAAGGCGGAGAACGAGGGAAATTTCATTTCTCATAAAAAATGTGTTGTTTTGGATGTTTTTACACTTTAAATGCGGAAAAAATCACTCACTATCTTTAGGATCGCTAAATTCAAATTTTACGAAGCTCCCTTCCCCCCCAACTAGAATCCAAAACAATAAATAACACAATTTCCATATCATCACTGCTATTTGGTTTTTATTTGTAGGTGGGGAATGGGGTGGGAATTCTCATTTGAGGGGAAGGAACACTTCGTACCCATAGGACGGGGAGGAGATGGTAACCCTGAATGGAGCAGAGGCCAGTACGTAGTTTTTGTGTATGTATTTGTAGCGGTTATTTTTCTGTGGTTGACATACTGTAGTTGTTATTAAGCTAGATTTGTTCTCTTGACTCGAATTTCGCCGGGCACGAAAACTTTAGTGTGCTGTTGGAAGTGTGCAGTACGGAAGTCCCTTAGACCGTGATTTAAACGCATTGCTAATACAAAAACATTGTATTAAGACAAATTTCTGAACAATTACCAAAATTTTAAGTTTAATGAAGGAGAAAGGAAAAAAAAAAGTAAAGTGTGAATTTTATTCTAGTTAATAGAGTTCTAGATGGGTTAGATTCTAGCTCTCAATTCCGTAAAGGGAAACTCATTCTGTTTTTTCAGTGGAACGTACACAAATGACGTCACATAATTTCTTATTTTTTAAACCCTCCACTCTCTCCCATCATCTAATGCCTACTCTAACTCTGATCTGGTAGAGTAGGCAATGTATTATCACATTGTGTCACAATTTTTACAACCTAGGGAAAGCAAGCAGCCGCAGGAAAAAAGGCACGAAAAAAAGACGCAGAAAAAAAGCTGATAGGAAAAAAGCCTCGGAAAAAGCTGATAAAAAAAAAGCCATGGAAAAGAAAACCACGGAAAAAATCGATGGAAAAAAATCACCAAAAAATATGGTGGAAAATTTACTAAAATCCTTCCTAAACGTAGTTACGTGTGTGACCAACAATGGACAATGCCCTTAGCTAGAAACCTTAGCAGCACGCCTGGTATGGTAAGCAAGGCAAGCCGCCGCCGTTAGTCGGACCAAAGCCAGGAATTACTTAAGGGAAAGTTAGTGATGCTTTATTCGTTCCTACCAGAACTTATTTCCTCTTGTTGTGAAATATTGGAATAACCTTTGGGAAAAAAAATGAAAAGAAACTTCGGTTTTCCTGAATTTTCTTTTAATTATGCAAAGTGGACAAAATTCCAGCCCTCATCTTCCCAGGTTACGGAATTTGTAGAAGTTTGTGATTTCTGGACTCTTCTACCTCCCTACACCGCCCCCCCCCCCCCCCATCCCATACCAACTTTAGATGAAACTAGTGATTTCATGATTTTCCTTTAATGATCGAAGGTCGCCCCATCAAACTGAGGACGATTCTTTCCTCCCACCATTCACCCAGTGTGGGAGGAAATTTGTGACTTCGAGTTTTCTTTTAATAATTCCAACGGTGATTAACTTAACCTTGACCGAGCAGCATTTAGCTAATGAATGGTGAATACACACATAACTACATTTTAGGCAGCATTGTTCGCAAATTTTACACCAGATTTCTTCGTGCTTTTTTCCCATGTCGACTTTTTTCCGTGTCCTTTTTTTCCTCACTCCCTTCTTACGAGTAATAGGGAAATAATACTGAAAAACTGATAATTTTCTTATCTTTTGAAACTTTTTTTTTAGGCTTGTTGGGAACACTTTTTTTTTTGGGAGTAATATTTATAAAAAATGTTTTAATTTGGAGTTTAGTCACACTCCCACCAATGCCATAGTGGCAAATGTTTTATACTATAAAAGACAAAAATAATGTACCATAAAAATATTGCTTGGTTGAAAAAAAAATATTTAACGTCACAAATTGTGGACTATTCTCCTTGTCAAAACGGTCACACCCCTCATCATTCTTTGGGCTCAAAGATCGAGGGTTTAATTCTCCGCTCAGGCAGTCTGACATTTGGGATTAAGTCCAAAAGGAAACGGCGTTGACTTCGTCTCAGTATCCTAAAAGAACAAAATGCACTTTAAAATGTAAACATCTGATTTGTTGGATTGTAAAGGCAATAATTAGCAACCAGCAATCGACAAGTAAGAAAGAAACATATAAAAAGGTTGGTATTCTTTTTTCTGGGCTTGTTTTTTTTCTTGTCGACTGGTGGTTTCTCACTGCCTTTCCAATATAACGTATTAGGTATCGAGATTTTCATTCGAACAACCGCAAGCGTTAAAGCAGCTGTCGTCCTCCATGCTTGCTGCAGCTTCCCCACAACAGGCAGCCCTATCTACTGGCAAAAGCAAATTATGGACACACAATTGTCCAGAATGTTGTTGTCTGGTTTTATATACTTTTGCTACTGGTAAAGAGCGTGCACATAGTGGCGTCGAGCCGCTAGCCAACAGGAGATGGGGTGTAGGAAGCATCCGATCTTCCCAAGAACGATAAAACGTCCCCAGTCGTTCTGGTGGGCCCGGAATATCAACGGGCGGGAGGCGAAACGAACTGAATGATGAGTCATCCTCGTTGGTGACGTATGGGCAGAAGGTGGGGTAGCGAGAACAAGCCCAGTGGTGCCAAATCCTGCCTGCAATGACGAGATAGGGGGTCGAGGAGCTCCCGTTGCGGGGGTGGTCCACGACGTGAAGGCAGAGTCCACCACAATGGATGGTGGTTCCATAAATCCCGATCCTTAGTAACCTGCACAAGTTAACAAACTGAAGCAATAGACGTTGTAAACATGGTGGCCGAACTGAAGTGATACCAGAAATGAAAGGCATATATGGGACTTTCAAGGAACCGGGTAGGGGTGGTGTGCATGTGTCCAACCCCAGTTTCCTCGTAATTTATTTTCCAAGAAAACATGTACCACTACGACGGTCCCTTTTGAAGTGTAATGTGCTGTGCAGTACTGCGAAGAGTACACAGACACATTACAGACTTGCACTTAACCCCTACAGATCCAGTTCCACAAAATTGTTGCAACTTATGGCCTCTTGCTGAGTTCAGAGAGGTCAGAAAGTAAAAATAACCCCACACACGTTCACCAAGCATCCTTCCCACACGCCTCATTGGAGGTTGGTGGAGTGGTGTAGAAATCCATCCCGACACTGCACAGAAATGAAAAATAAATACCTTAGTTCTCTAGAGCCCCAGCTTCACACCCACCAGATAGGCTCCAAGTGAGTTCCAAATAAATTTTGTCGTCTAATGCTGGCTTGATTGTTAGGGCTCTATGTCCATCCTGTTAGTGATACAACGAATTCAGCAGTTGCATCTACTCAAACGTCACTACTATGCGAACTTATGACTGAGTCAGTCGGAGAATCACCTTAGTGAAGAGAGTAATGTTGGAGTTACTCATGTCACGTAACCCACCATTGCTACTGTGCAGTCTGCAGTCTCCACAGTCTGCATAGTACCCTCTAGTACCCCTAGTCTCTTGTGTTGGATTTGTTTGACCTTGCCTATTTGAAGCAGGTATATGGCTGACCGATGGAGCATTAGTTGTTTCGATAGGCATCAAGTCAAGTCTGATCGCCTTAGAGAGGGTGGTGGGGTGTGTGGGGCAGTTTGGAATGTTGAGCCTGCAGATGACCGGATAGCCGGTAATGTTGGGGTCATGACCACTTGCTCCCTACTGGATACCAGTGGCAGGCTGCAGTTTGAAGTAATTAGTTCTCTTTTCACTTTCCCAGAGAGCTGTCATTTTCCGAGTTACCACATCCGAGATGGGCAATATTTGCACATGATGAGGTCATCGGCTCTCGGGAGGATGCGAGTGTATCGGTATCGGCAGAAGTTGAGTTGTTCCTGAGCAAATCCTTGCATGGGGTTGAGGCCGAACAATGTTCTACTCCTCTTTATTCCTCTCCAACCTTCCACACAAACACCAAGTTCAAAAAAATATAGCATTTTTAGTGTTGCACTGAAAGGGGCATCAGAAATTCATTTTGCTAATGCTGCCTCGTCTTGGGTAGTTGAGTCAAATTAGTATCATCACAGTCACTGTCTGGTACATAATTGCATGGATCACCTGGAATTGTTGGTGACAGACACAATTCGGATTTAGTGAATTTGGACCTGGTGAATTCGGACCTCGTGAATTTGAGCATTGTTCTGATCACTCCGAAGTAATTTTTGTTTGGTAGCGATCCGTTCACATAATTTACCCAAGTTCCTCATATCGTCTGAGCTAGGCAATGATGGTGTAGGAGAAGGGTTTTGAGTAAACCGAAATATTTCCCCTTCCCTTTTTCCTGGCCATCCCAAAAAACTCACCTGGATTTCACGACAGGTCACTGTCTTGGTTTGGTAATGTCGGTTGTGTTAAAGATGGTGTGGCTGATGGAGAATGAACTGAAGGAGTAGTGTCAGAATTAGTATCTAATTCGCTTTGCACATTTTCGGGATCACCATTAATCACACGAGGTGCACACTCAAATTTGGAGAGAACTGGGGAACGACGCATAGGCTGAAGAATTAACACATACACATGAACATGAACATGTAACAATATTTAACACTACAACAATCAACACTACAGCACTTAATACAACACTAAGCTTAGGGCGTCATCAGGCAGATGACCAGAAGCTGTTAATGCTTGCTAGAAATCTATTTGAACCCTACGAGCTTACACATTTCTTTCGTGCACATCCATCAAAATCGGACGCAAAGTCACTAACTAACACTCGCAGAATCACTATCAACATTCAACACACCGCAAAATGCAATCATGAGGCGATGCACACATAGACATACTGGAAACGAGTATCTAACGACACCTCCGCAAACATTGCAATGCAAGGTGGAGAATGTTCTTTAAATTCCTGGTAGCCTACACACATTAACACAGTTTGGAGGAATTACCTTAAATATCGTCGAGATCAGTTAAATTAGATGTCAATCGTTGCCAAAACTTACACCACGCCATTTTAGGTACTGAACGTTATTATTACAAAAATTTGGTAGGCTATTATAAGTGGTGCACCGATTCCGGTTCTGAGTGCCGGAATCAGATCCGCCATCTTGGTTGGCCGATACTGATTATCTTTCAAACCAGTGCAGACCTTTAAATAGCCTGAAGTTGTTGTCTACTTTCAGCTTTGCAGGCATATGCGATAGTAATGGAAGAATATCTTAGAGTTCTTGGAACAAAAAATTAATTTCAATAGCTTAAATCATCATAAAACTGATGCCAATTGAAGGAATGAATTGCCATCGTCAATACTAATATCTAATGGCCGCCATCTTGAAATCAGGGGACCATTCTAAAATTTTACTTTTTATGGTCCGAATTCCTTTAATTTTAGAACATTGGCAACATGGCTGATGGCAGTTGAAACAATGAATGTGCCATCGTCACTAGTAATCTCTAATGACCGCCATCTTGAAATCAGATGGCCAGTTTGAAATTGTGCTTATTGTTGCACGACTTCTTTCGTATTTAGAACGGAGAAGAAATAGTTGACACCAAGTGAAACAGTGAATGTGTCATCATCACTAGTAATCTTTAATGGCTGCCATCTTGAAATCGGCTGGCCATTTTGAAATTATACTTATTATCGTATGATTTCATTTCGATTTAGAACGGAGATAAAGTAGTTGATACCAAGTGAAACAGTGAATGTGCGATCGACACTAGTAATTGCTAATGGCCTATTTTGAACTCAGGCGGCCATTTTGAAATTATGCTTATTATCGTCTTTAGAAAGTAGACGATGTAGTTGTTACCAATTGAAATAATGACGTGCCATCGGCATTATTAATATGTAATGCCCGCCATCTTGCAGCAGGTGGCTATTTAGAAATTTTGCTTATTGTTGCCTGATTTCCTTTAAACGAAAAAATTAAAAACGTCAAATCAAAAATAAAAAAGTATGTTGTACTCGTCTCTAGGTCGAGTGAATTGTGTGTTCTTCTCGTAGCAGGCAGTAACGTCAACTGCACTGTTTTATAGTTGAGCTGAAATTCTCAAAGTGATACGTATTAACGTTCTTGGTATTAATAATCAAAACGGAACGTTAAATGTTAAGAGTAAGGGTTTAAAAGTCAAACCTAGAATGAACACGGACAAGCTTTCACAGTAAGGGTCTAGGTGTAAAATGTTGTCAGTAAGAGGCTGGTAAGCATTAGACCCTTGCTACACGGTGACCAGATTTCGTCCTTAAAATTCGGAAAACAAAAAATACATTTATACCACACGCCATGGCTGTTTGCTGTGACGTGCATATCACGTGACTGGGCTAGTCCAATAAGACGGCCAAACAGCCGTTGTTCTCGTTCGTCATTGGTTAACTCATGGTGACGTCACGGCAAACAGCCATTGCGCATGGTTTAGACGAATTGTAAGACAACCTCTTATAAAGGCCCTTGTGACGACACAACGATAGTGAGGTGTACGTTTCCCGCTTTGCTTAAGGTTGAAAAGTTGTTATTTTTTTTGTTCACTCTGGTAACGTGACAGTGTATTCGCAGTAAAGAACATTTTTGGTTGTCATCAATTACCTTAAATCTACGAAATTCGTATAAAGAAAGTCACAATTTCTAACGCATCAAAAGTCAAATGCTTTAAAGAAAGTTCTTAAAAGGATATTCCAAGCACAAAAAATAACCTGCTACAAAGTTCCATCTGAATAGGCTAGAGCTACAATTATATTTACAAAGTTGGATTTACAAAGTTGGCTTACTAAGTCATTAAGAAAGTCCAGTGTTAGTAGGGTGTACATTTCCTGCTTTGCTTTAGGTTGTAATTTTTTGTCCGCTCTGGTAACATGTCAGCGCATTCGCAGCAGAGAGCATTATTGGATGTCATTAATTACCCCAAAGTGTACGAAATTCGTAGTAAAGATGATCAAAAATTCTAAAGCATCAAAAGTCAAATGCGAAACTTCACAACAAGAATATTGTGTTCTTAAAGGTTTTATAGATTTCCTTATAGAAAAAACCTGCTGCAACGTTTCATACACACGTTTTCCGCGAATAGGCTAGAACTATATTTATAAAGTCAGACTTACAACATTAGCTTACTAAGTCGTTAAGCTAACCACTGGGTAGTAAGGGTCTAATGCTTACGACCATACATATATTGATTTTTACATTCTATTATTTTTATATTACAGATATATAATTGGTATATTTTTTCTAATTTAAAAAAAAATTATTTATTCATTTATTCCTTTTTCAAAATTCAAGAAAATAATACAACTGCAATTATTGCACAGTTGTTGTTGTTACGCAAATACTTTCTATGAACTGTCTTATGCCGCACAGCCTATACGGCGTAGCAGTCCAATGTGAAATAAAGTAAAGTAAAGCTTATTGACAAAATGTTACACCTAGACCCATACTGTCAAAGCTTGTGCGTGTTACTTCTAGGTTTTGACTGTTGGACCCCTGTTCTTAACATTTAACGTTCGTTTTAGTTTATTAATCTGAAGAATACCCAACAAGAAAACAGATTTTCCTTTCAGTGAATCGATTGTTAGGCTTGACAGAAGATACGCCCCAACAAGAAGAACAACAACAGACAACATCCATTTTTCCTTATTACATTTACGCGTAAAAATAATTGAGATTAAGCTAAACACAAGCGTAGTGAAGTCACTTTAAATCCAATTGGTGCCATGCCAAGTTAAACAACCTAAAATTAAAATGTCCAAGTTGAAGAGCCTCCACCCTTTGCAAATAAATCCAGGCAATGTAACCGATATCGCCGCGTATTCTGGCCTACTCTTTAACAAATTAAGGCTGCGTAGCATTCGGCCTTGATTTTCAAACACGCGGTCTCAGTGCGCACCTTGTGGGAGGAATGAGCAGTGCCGCCTGTGTGCCCACCACAAAAATGTAAGTGCTTTAAAGTGGTGCTCCAAAAGGCAACGTAAATAGGTTTGCATCCGTATTTATTTTACACAAATGACGTACGTAAATATTCGTCTTTATTAAACCCCCTTCCTCGTCATAAACGAAAATTTTGTTGTTGACCATTCACCCGTTGTTTGGAAGTCATTTCTTTGCTTGGTAAGGCTCCACCGATACCGATAGTGGATCGGCTCGGCCGCTGATATATCGATATTGGTTGATATCGGCACTTTCGCAGATATATCGATAACTCTGGAACCGTTCGAGATTACGACGTGCGGTTCGCGGCGTTTTGCTAAGGAAATCACTGAGTATCTTCCTAGCTATGTTTCAACTGTGGGTTACTATTTAAAGATTTTTTTTTATTTTAATAATTATTGGACTTTTGCAGGAAACTACACCTTTTATGAAAAATTGGGGATACAATTTTGGATATCGGTATAAGCAAATTTTGAAAACAGGTTCGGTATCGGTAACGGATCGGTAAAGTTGGTATCGGTGCAGCCTTATTGCATGGTGCAGACAAGCTTATGTGTGACGTCACAAATGAATTAATCACCCTTAATCCGGAACTCCCAATTCTGTGACCACGTCCGGGGGGGGGGGGGCCCTCTATCTCTTGAAGTAACATACGTAATTTGTGTACGGCCCAAGTCACAGTAGACGAAACCCAGAGAAGAACCTGTCAGCGTGCTTGCGTTGTTCCGGGTTAATACATGCAAGTGAACTTGAAATTCCAAGACTTTTCCAGGATTTTTCCAGGACTTGTGAAAAGAAATTCAAGGAATACAAATGAGTAATTATTGGACAATAAGACCATTAAAACATTAGATTATCAAAATATGAAATCTTCTCTGTAAGCTCTTAGCGAGAGATCTTTTCTGCTAAACGACAAATGCTGTACTTTTTTTAATGTTTGTAATTTCTTAGCGAAATTGTATACTGATGTCTGACGCGAAAAACGGAATTTATTGGAATGACCCGAGTATTCCAGGAATTGGGGCATTCTCATATTTTTCAAGCACTTTTCCCTACTTGGAATTTCAATTTGATTTTCCAGGACGTTTCCAGGTTTTCAAGTATCCATACGTACCCTGGTTGCTTTACGTCCAGCTAGTATCTGGGTGAGGGCATGGGTATCATGGTGAGGGGTATGCGGTAGATGCCAGTCGTAAAAATTACCGTTTCGAGCTGGGTTGGGTGTTGGGGTGGGGGTGGGGGAGAAATGGGTGATCAAATGATCAGTTGCCCTCAAGGTAAAAAAAAAAAAACAGCTTCGGTTCTCTGAGTGTTAATGATCACAGTACACTACTGGTTTTGGTGACCGAATCATCTTACGTTTCCACCGAAATTAGCTGAATGAGTACTATCCCGCAGACGCTAAAAAAATTGGGTTCAAACTTCACCTAGAACAACAGTTAGAGGCAAATACTTAACACCAGTATTTTTATTTCGTTATACGGTAATTTATTGTTGAAGAACACTTTATCCTTTAATACGCACCCCCCCCCCCCAAAAAAAAAACAGGATAATCCAGTGTCCAATTGGGGGGGGGGGGAGGCGGGAGATGAGGGGTGTAACGGGAATGCTGAAGAGAAAATTGAATGCTAGCAGAAATGGAAACGAATTAAATGTTGGCAGGCAGGGGTTTCAGAAACGCAGACTTTCCAAAGGTGAGGGCTGGGGGAAGGCGTACATTTGTAAAAAAAAAAAAAAAAAAAGGGTAAGCGCTATTTTTCCTACTCTCGAATCAGTATACGATACTCGAAATGCCATTTTTCAGAATATTCTGAAAAAAGCTAAAAGTGGGAGTGCCCCGATATGCGGACGCCCTTGAACAAAAATGATTTTTTTTTCCTTAGCGGGGATGGGGGATGGGGGGGGGGGTGAGATGAGTGAGGAACTGATCCTCACGTTTTCCTGCTCCCCCCAACTCCACCCCAATGGGAGTTTATAATTCCCGATTTAAAAACTTAGCATTCACCTTGTCGGAATGTGGCTATCTGAACCCCCCAAGCGCTCGCCCTGCTGGCCTACTCGTATTTTGTGACGAGTCCCTGTGTGCTGAACACTACCCACATTATACGGCCTTTACGAACTATCAGATTCTAGTTCCGTACGGTGGCGCCATCGTGTGAGAGAAATCGAAGGTTTACATCCCACTTCAAGCAGAACTCTTGAGTTCGGTGTCTATTCGTCAAATTCGAGCTATTCGATTCGGACAAAGTTTTTAAAATAGTTTGCTTCTTTACTTTTATCAGATCTTTAGTTTAGACGTGTCTCGCATCACCTGCAACAGTCAACCCAAAGACGAGAACTATACAACTGTGGAAGCAAAAGCATTCAAATTTCAAATTTGAAATTTCATTTTTTTATTTTTTATTATGTGTTTACAGTATTTCATTTGATTTTTATTTTATTTTATTTCCACGTCCAACCAATCCATCCTCCATTGGCTCGTATGCGACTTGCAATAATCATGGATAAATCCAAGCACATATTTATCCAAAATTTCTACCTATAAATCAAAAAACGGCTGAACAAAATAACGAGAGAAAAAATTTTAAATAATTCTTACCATACAATAATGAAAACAAAAATTATCTCGGAGGGTGAAAAGCCACTTACTCATTTCCAATTTGAGTTAATGCTTTCTTTACGAACCCTAGTAACCACTGGTATTTCAATTCCTAAATATAGAATTGTTGGACAATGTATCTAGGCTAGTTCAGATAGCCTATTAAAAATTTCTGGTATATAGTATTTATCTAATCTTTCACCAGTTAGCCGTACGCGAAAAGCCACTTACATATTTAGCTGTTTAAGTTGAAGTTTTCTTTTTAGCCACTACGACTTCAATTCCTAAATATATTTTTGGACAATGTATATTAATTAGTGAGGTGTATTTTGGCAGTTTTAGGCCTGAATTGTTCAGTTGATGATAAAAGCATGAAACTTGCAGGATTGGTCATTATTAAGCCTACGGGTATTTTAAGATAAGGAGGCTCCGAAATTTCCCTCCAGAAACAAAAGGGCGGCCGCTTTCAAAATGGCCGCCACTTAAAGCTTACAATGTGCTATAACGCATGAACTGTCCGTCATAGGGAGAAAATTCAAAGACGAAAGATGTTGTTTACATTAAAATCTGTCCAGGCATGAAAGGTCGTACGCAACTAGCAGTCAAAATAGCCGCCACTTCAAACACACAGTGTGCTATAACACATGAACTGCCCATCATAGAGAGAAAATTCAAAGACGAAAGATGTTGTTCACATTAAAATCTGTCCAGACACGAAAGGTCGTACACAACTAGCAGTCAAAATAGCTGCCACTTCAACCATACAGTGAGCTATAACGCATGAATTGCCCATCAAAGGGAGAAAATTCAAAGACGAAAGGTGTTGGTCACTTCAAAAAAGTACTACAAAAGCAGACACACCACCATGATACATATTTCAAACAATAGGAGAAGTAAAGGAAAAGGAAAAGTAAGATTTCCTTTGAACCGTTCCAAATCGTACTATAGGGCAGTGACACGATGTAGTATTATTGTATATAACTCTATGGTGGAGCCAGTAACTGGGTTAGCTGCAAAGTGCACTGGTGGAGGAAAAGAAGAGCGTCTTAATGAAGCCAATGCTATTAGACTAGATTTCTTAGGCCTAAAACGCGCGATTTTTGTCGATTTGTTGGCAGTTGCTGACACTTTTAAGCAAGTGGAATCTTTATTTTCCGATTACAATCTCGTAGCATAAGGGATTGGAGAAAACAACGGTTTTTTAAGGCTACGAAATCCACTCTCAAAGCACTGGCTTGACTAGAAGTGCCGTTGTTTAACCCATCATTTCAATCTAGTGCCCCTTGCAGGTATCTCTCTTGTAGTCCATATGACGTCACATGACGCTGCTCTATACATTATTGTAAATATCTAATAACGCCGTAATATTAGAACACACATATTAGTTGGAAACTAGATTGTTCCATGTGATGATGATCATATTGTTAGTTTATGCTAAAATTCACAGTTAAACAAGTTGCCCCGGGATTCAATTCTCACAGTTAACCACCTCACACTTGCACAAGGCAGTACATGTCATTCTGTTTAATTTGCACCTACATTGTCCAGTGCACGTTTGCTTTTCTGCATGTGCATGCTAAAAGTTCCATGCACGCGTTTGTTGCTTCTGGAAATGTAATCCAAAGAACCTAGCAATGCCCATCTTGTAATGTCCCTCCCCAGTTCCCAGGAGTAGGAATGATGGGCTGCCTCACATCTGCCTGTCCTCAACAATGGCCTGCCTGATACGCTGCTCCATTAGCATGCTGCCGAAGCGCATCATGTGTTGGTGGTATTTCTACCAGGGTGCGACCCTTTCTGCGTGAAGAGCTGTCTTCTGGCAGCGTTGAAAACACTTAAGGCACCTGTGCAGATTTAAAAAAAAAAACTATGCCAGAATATGCACAAACATTAAAAACTCACAACGTTTCGGAGTTCAATCTACTCTGTTATCAGGTTTGTACAAAACTAATAGCACAAACTGCCGTGTCACACCCAGCACATAAATTGCTGAAACCACAAAATTTTAAATTTTAAAAGAATAAAACCGTCACCAGCATTCCCTTTCAGAAAAGGCAAATACGGGAGGTGAAACAGCAAACCACGTCCTTCCACCTGGGAGGCCAGGTGAGAAAGACGCGGGTTATGGATATAAGCAGTATCACGTGGGTTTCACGACATGTCCACCTTACTGGGGTTGTTTTGCATATTTTTCTTTCTTTCAAACCTACTTAGTTTAAGTGTGTCAATAATAGAAAAATACACCTTAATATATTTGCCTTCAGCCATTTTGTGTCTCCAGCAATTTATATTCTGGGTGTGACACTGCAGTTTGTGCTATGACTTAGTTTTATACAAACCTGATAACGGAGTAGATTGAACTCCGAAACATTGTGAGTTTTTAATGTTTGTGCACTTTCTAACTATAATTTTTTTTTTTTTTTTTAATTCTAGCAGCATTGACATCAGTGAGCCTGCTTGCTCAGTCGTACATAAAGATAGTTAAGCGTTCGAGCTGTTTAAAGTATTCATGAGTAATGTTTGTGCAGGGTCTTGATAAACCCGTAAACGCAGTTGTTACTTCTGGGTAGCAGTTCCAACTGTTCCACGCAGTTCTCTTGCTAGGGGTAGCCAATGCCGACACAGTATCGCGCCTAGCCTCCCACCCCCACCATTTCCAATCTCTCTTTCTTTTTTTTTTTTTAGAAAAGAGATGCCGGAGTCCGTTTTTGTGCTAGTTTCGTGCTCACATTCCCAAACTAAACGCTCGGCGCGCCTAGCGTTTACCGCGTTTCATTGGTATTACCCATTAAATTAAATAAAGAAGGGGAAAGAAGCTTAACGTAGCTGTAGCATTTCTTTCACACGTATTATTATCACACGTAGTTTTGTATAGTAGGCGATTTTCGAAGCTTCGCAGTTCTATTTCCCTCCGCAGTGGTAGTATCTGCAACCTGAGTGCATTCACCATTTTTTAAATATCATTATTTTGGTATGTATGCTGAGAGTTTCGTTTTTGTTACAGTTTCGTTTTAGAGAATAAGGGCATCTCGTGGGCGATCATCGAAGCTTGTTCTCGCGCTCTGCCATTTTCCTGGGATACTTTCCCTTATTATATAGGACTAGCGGAGTCGCTCGCTTCGCTCGCTCAATCCGCGTCGTCTCACCCCCCTCTCCCCCCCCCGTCTCGCTCCTCCCCTCATTTAATTTGCCGTTCAGTCGGTAGATGGCATCGTATGTTCGCGCTGCTGGCCGTTGCGTTCCGGGCGTAGCTACTATCTCAGCGGGCCTTGGCTGCTACTCTTATAATTTTCCGTTCCGCCGGTAGATGGCGGAGATGGCATCGTATGTCCTGCTTGCTGCTGCGCTGCAGATGACTGCGTTGCAGATCTTGTGTAATTATATAAATAGATACTGTCATTCCTGGTAGAGAAATGGGTTGGTGCATGATTGTCGATGGCTGGCACCCTCGCTAAAAACAAAAGACATTGGAACTACATTAAGTCAACTTGCCCTCAGAGCATAATGGCGAAGCCTTTTGTAGTATATCTAGAAGGCCATGATATGGCAAGTTATCAGCGAGTTAGCATTGAAGACCAAACCAAAGACGCAGGTTTAGTTCTCGTAGTGGGGTGCTTACAATGTTGGCTAGATTGTGTTCTTCTTTCACGTGTAGAGGATATCTAAACCTGTAAAAACTTGTGTGTATGTGCGTGCGTGTGCGATGCGTCTGTGGTAATACAGAGGTGGGCAGTGCCACTGGGCCCCGGTCATCACATGCCTCTTGCGCCACCACTGGCTTTCTTGTTCACCAATAATAATTTATTTTGAACAACTGCGTGTCAGGATGTCCCTGCCAAGCCTCCGTAACATCCTTCCTCCTGTACCACCTTCCCAGCCTTGTTTTGGGCAATGCGCGCCAATTGCTCGAGAGACAGCAAGAGTGAATCCACATCATCGTTTCATGCTCTGCAAAAAAAAGCCTTTCTCAACAATTCATATTCCAGAATTCCTTCATTCAGATTCAACAGGTATTGCAATCCGGGCAGAGAGATGTAGAGATTCCTTGCGATGATCTTTGAGTTGCGGTATGCGAGCAGCATGGCTGTTGCGCCCCACCTATTTTCTTGTCGAGCTTGTGTCGAAGAAAGTTCCAGGCTGTTCGAGCGCCAAAATTGTAGGATTCGCTGTGGGTGCCCAGATTGCGATACCTGCTGAATCTGAATAAAGGAATTCTAAACTTTAGATTGTTGAGATAGGCTTTTATACAGACCATGATGACATGGCTTCACTCTTGCTGTGTCTCGAGCAATTGGCGCACAATGTCCAAAACGAGGCTGGGAAGGAGGTGGCAGGGTGTTTTAAAGGCCTAAGGGACATCCAGACATGCTGTAATTTCTGGAGTTTAAATTTAAAAACCAATAACAAATTAACAAATAGTCGATGGCAGCATTTGTTGTTATTGCTGTCAGAAAAAGTTGAACAACAATTTTTTTTCATTTTTTTCATCAGAATGCTTTAACGGGAAGCTGCAGACGTTTAGTGATAAAACTGATGCAACGCCGCCACCGCCGAAAAAAATAATTTCTGAGCATACCTCTTTTTGTTTTTTTATGCATTTTGAAACAACAAATCGTTTCCTAGAACGTAGTTGTTTTTGTATTTTAATTGGCAGTATTTTCTTTCACTTTATCGTTGACCTGAACTGCGTTGAAGCTTCGTGTGTGCAAGTGTAGCATGCCTGTGTGAAGAATGAGTGTTTTATGTTGAGGAACTTTCCTACCTTGTTCTTCTGGGCACCTTCCTATCAAAACTTTCTCGGTTCCGTTTTCAGCACCAGACACCGGTGACACTTCCGGTCCACGATTGGAACTTCCACAGCCCATCCGCCAGGAAAATGGCTACATTCATATAAGACTATTTTAACATCTATGCTTACATTTACTCGTCACCACAATTTGTGTAAGAGGGTGTGGAGCAAGCCCTAGCTGTTGATAGACATTGGTAGACATAGACAGCCTACGACCACGAAAAAACTAAGATGAACCTCGACTATACTTGATGTAACAAAATTTTTTAAATTTAAAAATGACCATTAAGTAATCAATGGTTAAAAAGACTCTCGGAGAGATGGAACTATAAGATACTAAAGTCCTATGTTAAAAATAAACAGTAATGAGAACACGATGTCAAAGTTTTTTACATTCCAACATTTTAACCAGCTACTGGCTTAGCCAACATAGAGAGTTTCGTTCCTATGACGGAAAGAAGAAAACAAGCCAAACAGCTAAAATCATACACTAGAAATAACGTAGTACAGTAAGCCACCTTTCAGCGCTTCCGTTTCGATGGAGTGGCATAACCCGGATTCGAACTGGCAACCCAATTCGTTCCCAGATCACTGACAAAGCTCCTTAATTGTTATGACCGCTACTCCACTGGCATGAAAATGACTCACTGAACTCGTCATTAAGGTCACAACAGTATCCAGGGCTCCATTCGACCGAGAATGCTTGCGGCCATAGGCAATGGAGAAGGAATGGTGTATGATTTACGCTGTTTGGCTTGTTTTCTTATTTCAGTTATATATTTTGTAGCGATTTGTGCATATTTGTTTTATCTTTCCTGTGAAACTTTATGCGCTCCTGTTTTGGCCAAATTAACGAAGTACTGCATAATGCCTTATTAACAAATGAATGTTTTTTTTATTAATTTTTTAATCTGCTTTGTATGTATTAAGACGAGAAGTTTTTGTACTATGGCTCACAATAACATAAACGAGGCACGGGCACGAAAAATGTCGGGAAAAGTGTTGGGAAAGTGTGCAGGGAAAAGTGTGTCTGTACACTTAATTCATGACCGTCCCCGTGCATAGCACGGGCTTCGTCTAGTATTAGATAAAGTAAAATTCTTCCCTTTACCTACTCCCCTATCATTCCACCCGTCATCACCCCTAGGCAGCGATCATGGTCACAATACAGTTAATTTTTGTCAGTTTACTTAATCCCTGTTTTCTTCTGCTTAAACCAGCGTTAGATCATGTAGAAATACTATAGAAGGCAACTTTTAGCGTTATTAATGATTATTTCACTTTTGTTCGAATTGAGACCAGCTCAAATGAGCTTCATATCTTTGCTGAAAAGGCTAAACCTGTTTCTCTTTGCTCATGCAGTCTCGTCCACGCTGAACTGTAACACTTAAAAATTTCCGTAACATTATGGCGCAGATCTGGTAATTTCTCCCCAGTTCTTTTAACCGTAATCGTCAGTTAAAAGAAAGCCACAAAGCCAATCCTCCTCATTCAGATCAATCTTTGACTTAGACTATGCCTACACTTTTATTGTTAAAAGAACTGGAAATATGGAACTTGTTTGCCTGCTATAAGGAATGGCTTCTTATATATGGCTTTCAACCGAGTTTTACTACTAAACCATGAGTGCATTTTTATAACTTTGATGTTTCTTAAAATAGAGCACAAGTGAAATGCACTGATGTTTGGAGAGTTTCATGCTGGAAAGAACACAAAACGGAAAGTCTTTTTCCTTTCAATGTTGATACCAGATAACGAATTTCGATATAGGAGAATAAATTGTCAATTTTAGCTTCACATGACGTTAAAGGTTGAGCATAAGCTATTGCAGTTGAAACGTCGCTCCTGCTCCCAGGCTGAAAACTATTGATAGACAAATTCAGCCAACGATCTAACCTTCTGAATTTTCATGGAATTTTTTAAAATTCAGTTGGGGTGCAGTAAAAAATAACCCCTGTGATTTACATAAAAAAAATGGGACATGAACCCGATTTTACAAAAATACAAATTTTGTTTCAAATTTTATTTACTAGACCGACAATGGAAACGCTCTGTATTTTGGTACATCAACCACCTGTGCGTAATCACCTGCAACATATGACATATGTTGAAAACACATGACGTCACATGCTTTTGTTTCTCCCAGGCAAAATGGATCCCCCTTATATAATGCATCCGCAACTTGAAACCAACATTTTTTAACACGAATCCCTCCTGGTTTCCTGTCTGCCAATACTCACAACTTCTGACCCTGTTCGTGCAACATATGTGTGTTTCTTTTTGTTGCAGCAGGGTATCGCCTGCAGCAGTTCACTAAATACCTACGACGTCAGTACATCACTATCGCTAACACCCAAAAGAAACAGTCCCCTAGCGAATTAGTACACACAGAGCTACCAAACGGGTTGCCAAAAAACAAAAACAAATAACCACTGCCATCTCCAAGTAATTGCTACAATCGTTTGACCTTGAGGAAATAGCGTTATCGTCAAGGATAGAATTTTCTGACTGTGTATGCTAGGAAGGACGTGGTATAATGTAATGTCACGCTCAAGCTTCAAGACATTGTTGGACAATGTAAGTTGCGCACACTGTAGTCAGGTACAGCATCTCAGTTTAGACAAGGCGTCGTGGAGATCAGACGTGTGTGTAAAGCTGTTGACAATATCTGTTAGCTACATTGACTACTTGCCTGTACAGTATTAAGTGTTTGCTAAATCGCAGACGATCAAATTGCAAGCAACCAATACAAATTAGTATCTTCCATACGCTGATCTGTTAACCTGTTTCCCATCACGTTAACTGTGTCCTACATATTCATCTTTGATTCGTTTTGATGCAACTCTCATCATAAAGGTTATGGCGCCCATTCATGCTAACGAGCTAAGGAGCCATGTTTAGGACAATTTTAGGAGGAAGAGAGAGTTTTAAACGGAGAGAAAAGGGACGTTCAAACCCCGTAAACAAAGCGTTCTCCGTGGCCGCCATCTTGGATTTTATGAAAACGTCATGAGCCAAACAAAAGTGATTGCCCGTAATGATTTTCTAATGTTCAATATGATCGTCAAAGACAATTTTGAAGATACTGGTGATGTTGACTGCTAGAAGTAACGATAATTTTAACGAAAATTGAGGAAAGCTATGTGACAAAGAGCAGTACTGACCGGAGGTTGTCGACATTGCTAAGACCTGAAAATATGAACGTTACAGAATAGAGGAGAAAGGAGATAACACTAACAGCATACTTGCAGCATAGAGAATTTGATGGTAAGAATTACTAGGCCTGGAGCTTTACCGAACAATTTTTTACTCAAAGTAAAGGAGCTTTGAAATGGGACAGCTAATGAACCTGCAGTTGGTCGTGCAACCAGGCCAAAACATGACCCGGAAAAGTCGCGGCACTCACCAGTGGTTTTCGTGATTATGCTACAGCATTTGCAGTTAAAGTTTTGGGAACAGGGTGACCCGAAAGAATTTTTGGATCATATAAAAACAAAAATATGCAGCATTGACTCGTATGAGGACGGTTGCCTTCTTCAAGGACCTAACAAACTGCAGGATATGCCCCAATGAAGAATTATTCGACTACCTGAACCGAATACAGGAGCTGGTGAGGTTGGCTAAACTGATGATGAATTTGCAATCAACGATGAATTTGTGACAATGTTGATGCATAGTGGATTGGTGACAGATTACAATGACGTGCTACGCCTGAAAGATTCTTTTGAGCCTGAAAACCTAGAGAAGTTTTTACTGAAGGATGAATGCAGAATCAAAAGATGGGAAGCTTCGGGGAACACCACTGACACCCCAAAATCCTTCACGATGAACGATTCAAGTGAGAAGTAGACAAGCACAGTCAATAGTAAAAGCCGCAAGAAGTTCAAGTGCTTTTCCTGCGGGAAGGCTGGACATCACACCAGATACTGCAGGAAGAAGCAAAGCAGAATCCCATCAAGCGATAGCAACTCGCCAGAACGTACACAACATCCAGAGTGTCAAAGATGGCAATGGAATCGACAACAGAGAAAAAGTTGAAGGAAAATACCTGAATCATAGATTCTGGAGATCCTGGAGATCCTGGAGATTCTGGAAGCTCCTAGTTCGACCTCAGTACATATAAAGGGACCAAAATTAAATATGCCTTCACAGCTGATGACATCCAAGCACCAGTGACGAGAATGGTAGCAGTTTAAAGAAAGGGCGCTGGAATTTCCTGAGGCATACCATGTTCCACGCATTAAAACAAAGCTGGTATAATAGTTTTACAAAAAGCTAGATATCAAGTATCATTTCTAAATGATGCAAAGGGAACGACTGTACTCAGCGTCAAGAAGATTTGGGATAAGTTATATCCAATACTTGACTTGGATTCACAAAATAAAATAACACAAGGTTCCAAGACGAAGAGCACTAAAACTTCGAGTAAGAAAATAATCTAAAATGAAAAATTTGGAAGTTGACGATCCAAGAACTGAAGCAATAGTGGGGGATCAGAAGGAATCACAGACTCACAGAAGGAAGAATTTTCAATTGTGGCATGCCAGGTGGTCTGAGCTGGTCAAGCACATGCAAAACAAAAACCTGTTAAAGGTCTTGAAGAAGCAAATTTACAACAGACAACTAAATTACGTGAGCCTACCAACTCAGGAAGTTCCAAAGATTAACCTTTTGACACTGTAAGTACAAGAACTCGTTAAGGCATCTCGGTTTGGTGCACACGGACATTTGTGGCCTCATCGCAACACCTACCTTAGAAGACTACAGAGATATTAAGTCAGTTTTCCAGATGATTTTATTAGACGATAATGGATATATCTTATGAAGAAGAGTGTAGTTTCTATTCATGCTAACAATGGTGGGGCATTTTCTGAAACGCTATACGAAACATTTCTGTTAAAAAATGAAATACAGCGCTGTAAACAGGATAAATTCTAGGCGAAGTTGGTGGGGACAGGACTACCAAAGATGCTTTGGAGTGAAATCATCCGTACAGCATGTCACCTCAGGAATAACGGAGTGGGAAGAATGGAGTAAAAGGATAAACAGTGTGGCTAAATTCCATAGAATAGGGTGGAAAGCGTTTGTTAGAGTCACTGACCCTGCCAAAGGCTAGTTGTATCCAAGATGTAGAGTTGGTAGACTCGTGGGCTATAACTCCGGGTGCAGAGGTTACCGAATTTTGGGGCCAGAATTGAGGAAGGTCGTTAAAAACAGAGATGTTAGATTTGACAAAGAAATCTGTTACAAACCTAAAGCCGAGTTGGACTTGAATGACATGGTCTACGTACCAAACAGGAGCCAGTATGACAAAAATGCCATTAAGAGGATTAACCCTGGACAGCCACTGGACATGTCACAGATGAAAAGCCATGTATAGGAAACATCTGTTGAACCTGCAGTACCGGCAGTGATACCATCCAGTTGTACGAATAGTGGTGCTGGAAGTCGTCCCAGTGGTAGTGTCAGCAGAACACATACTGGTGATAGCGCAGCCTGAAAATGCGAGAACTAGGCAAACAGATATAGCTGACCAGTCACAAAAAGCAAGAGTTACAGGAGGGCGTGAAGCTATGTATGATCAGTTTCAACCACAGTTGAACAGGCAAGAGAGTAAGCTCAACTAGTGGTAGAAGAATGGACCACTCCTAAGAGAAAATTAACAATGCGAGTAGTTGGTAATTATAGCTTGCTGAAGATCGAGTTGGTGGCTCACAACAGTGAACAGATAGAGCGGACCTCACTGATGGTATGGAGAGGTGATGAAAAGTATCACCTGCTGAGTGTGAAGATCTGAATTGGCAGGACGAGAACTTGGACAAGGAACTCGAAAGTCTAAGACAGCAAAGAACTCTATCCAATTGACAACGGAGGAGAGCGGCTGCTGAAAAGACAAAGGGTCTGGCTCAGGACAGAGTCAGACATACCAGTAAGGCAATAATGGCCCTCACTCAGTTCTTTGAAACTGTGAACGTGAGTAGAGAAACTTTCGAAAAGATTGTGACGTAAATGTTTTGTCACGTTGAAGCTTCAAGGCATTGTTCGACAATTTAAGCTGCGTGCGCAGTAGTCACTTGCAGCATCTCAGTCAAGACAAGACGTCTTGGAGACCAGATGTGTGTGCAAAGCGTATGGAGCCAAAAAAGAATATGTGTTAACTAGGGACTGATCCTCTCGTTGACTTTTTACCTAGGCAGTATTAAGTGTTCGCTACATCGCGGATGATGCCAGCTGCTTGCAACGAGTACTAGGTAAGCCCTTTATCCCCAGTAGGCTAATCCATTAACCATCTCTCTCCCACCAAGGTAATTGTGCCCTACGTATTCATGTTTTGTTCGTGTTTTATGATGCTTGTACCTCTCATCATATTTATTACTTCAGGTACTTGCAGTTTATGGCTACAGTTAAGTCCACCATAACTATAAAAACAAGACCGTATTGCAGTAGATGATCACATTTTTTATCGGTGGGAAGAGACCATCTTGTTTCTGCAGTAGCGGTAGCACCTCTTTGTAGCTGCATGAATGCATTTAGCACTGCACGAAACGAGGAAAACAGACGTGTCCTCTACAATCTACATGCAGCACTGCAAATTGCAGCTAAATTGTGGGGAAAAGAAACAGCCATTTAGCGAATTGCTTTAGCACTGCGAGGAAAAGAAACGTACGGTAGCACTCGTCAAATTGTACAGAATTATTTCTTATTCCGTGTGCGTTTGCCATTGTTTTATGCTATATGTGACGAAGATTTTATGCTAAAACTTTAAATTACTTTTCTTGATAATGAGACAGATCCTTAGCCCGAAACGTCGCAGTTTAAGGCTATTTTGATGCAGCATTATTGAGAATTTGATCGTCATCATTATCATTATCATCATCATCATCACCATCATCAGCAATAAATAGCCTTTATTTCCTTTTAACAGAAAGCTCAGGTAGATTATTAGGTTATGCCGAACTGAATTACTATGTATGTAAAATTGCCCCCCCTCACCCCCACCCCAACTAGGATCATCAAAAATGTTAACTGAGTAGTTAGTGCTGCATTTGTGCTGGTTTGTGCTGCAAAACTTTTTTTTTGTGCTATTTAAATAAAAAAATTATAAATATTTCAAAATTGGGGCCAACTTCAGTAAGAAAATTTTAAATGTACTTGCCAGCACAAACGTAGCAATAACGATTGGTACCATCCGCACGTCTGTGACCAAATTAGTAGAATACGGGTGGGACCAACTTTGCGTAAAGGTACCCCCCCCCCCCCTCCATTTAAATAAAAAAAATTTAAATGCAGCACAAACCAGTAGAAACGCAGCACTAACTACTCAGCTAAAATTTTTGATGATCTTAGTTATGATGGGGGGGGGGGGCAACTTTACGTATATGGATTGCTCTCCTTTTCCCAACACAGAGTAAAAAAAAAGTCAAATAATCTTTGCGAAACAAAAAAGATGACTGGGGGGCTTAAATCATTGCTCATCAACACGCTACTTAGGAATACGCAAACAGCAAGCAATAATATTTAATTAAAATAATTACTGAATTCCCCCCATCCTTAAATAAACCATTAAAGAGAGTCGCGTCGTCAAATACCGTGTAAAGGCAGAACACCATCCAGCACTCAGTCGTTCTTTGACCCCACCCACAGGCACGCCGGTTGTCAATATATTCATATGGCACGTGCTTGTTACAATTTGTTGCTAGTGACATGCACACTCTATACCTAAAAACATAAAACTACGGGGAAAAAGAAGTCACGTAATGCTTACGTTAGTGTAGACAATTTACGGAAGCCACTGCAGATTCAAGAGAGCTTCAATCCAGGAACAGGCATTCTATGTAGAAAAAAAGATTTGTGGGAAAATTTACTCAGAGACCTTGACTACATACAGTTCGAGTTTCGATCGTTATTGTTGCGCAGCCTATACACTGAGGGTAGCCGGAGGAACCTGACGCGTGGCTCGATGTTATGACGTAGCTTAGAGACAGAAACTAAGCAACATAACATCGCCTCTTAAACAAGCGGTTTTACAAAACAATAATTGCATAATTTAAAAGTTCAGATGTCGAACCAAAGGGTTATTATTGTAGAAATTGTGTGGGGCATTGAGGAAAAGTAATGAATGTGTCATGAATCCCACATCATCGGCAGTCCTTCGCCTGAACAAAAATGTATGCCACAGAATTTTTGGTCACATGTTCGATTACTCGTTCGTACCTCCCAAGGACGGACTGGCCCGTAGGAAAACGACAGATTGCCCGCACAGCCTAATACAAGGGGCTGCTTTAACAGTATCTATACACATTTCGCTCAGGTCGGAGTATCGCCGAGGGTCAGTAACGGGGTCGGCAGCCATTGTGATACCAATCCAAACGCATATTAATGCGATAGGGTGAGCATGTTCATTCTTTGCACGGCAGCACTGAAAAAGGGCGAGCGTGTTCGTTCTTTGCATGGTTCCAGTGAAAATGTGCGAGCGGCCAGGAACGTGAAGGCTACGGTCAGTTAATAGTAAATGTCAGTCACTAACGAAATATTACGACGCGTGAAGTGAAGTTTATTGTTCGTATGGTGAATACAAATTATGCAATAGATACGGTAGCTGTCAGCGAGATACGAACATTCCATCTGAATAAATTTTAAAATTCGTTAGTCTATAAATATATAAATACAAATATAGAAAAGCCATTTGAAACGAAAGACCTGCTTGAGTGAAACACTCGTGCGCAGGTCAGCTGGAAAAAAAGAGGGGAAATTGAAAACCTCGGCAATAAGAGACATTGTATGATAATGCAAAAAAAAATATTTTTAATGAGAGCGCCTATTTCAACACTTTGGTAAGACTTTCCCTTTCGTCCATACCAAGCAGCCATGATCAGATATCTTCGCTCAATCTTTGTATTGCTCACGAAAAACTGTAGTGGCCCCAGTCTACAGTAGATCGTCCGATTGTAGACATCCGATTATTAAAAAATGATTGTTGATGAAAAAAGGCGGCCGCACTAGCATTTTAACTGAAACCAACTTATGCCTGTAGTAAATAAAGAAAGAAATCACAAAGTAAAGCAGACTGCTTGCTTCATTTAACTTATGCCTGATTTCAGCATACTGGTGTAATTTCCCCATGCGGTAGAAATCTTTGCAAATCGTTTGAATCAGGTATCTTGGGTCCAGTAACGAAGAAAACGTCAACACGAAGATGTGGGAACGTGTCCTTCATGGAGAAACAGTGTCCTCAATAACGTTGAATTTGTGTTACTGGTAACTAGTAACTAGTCCGCAGGCTCCCATGTTAATTCTCATAGGGTATGCAGCTGCAGCCCTAACGACACACGGTCTGCAGCTGATTAGGGAAAGTTGCCACATCTAAATTTCGGCACACAGGTAAAGCGTCATATGAGGAAGTGCCTTTTTCTGAAATGGGGGTTGCAGCTAGAAGCACGTGGCCCTGAAGTGGCTCGTAAGTGCAAAATTATTGTTGTAACCATTGTTTGTAGTGTCATCGAACAGTAGATTATAACATGCTTAAGTGTTACACGCTTATCGTTTCAGTACTTAATTGTCAGAATTCATTGTTGTTGCAAATAGGGGATTAGGCTCAGGCCTCAATAAAAACACAGATGAAATGGTTCACTATAAAAAATAAAAGACTGAGTATATTTTATTGCAAAGGTTTGGTCGGTTTTTTGTTACGGTAAACAAATCCAAACTAAATTATCTGCCCCACAACGATAAAAGGGACAATTATGTGTTCGTGAACACCATGGTAACTAAGTGATTGAATGATTAACGTTAACCGAGGTGGGGCCAAGTGAGAAGGTGAGAACGAAGCGAACGAAAATCAGCGTCAAAACGTGTCATTTTCGCTGACGTAACGGCTAATTGGGCCACGGCAAATGTGAAAATTATGAATGAGCAAATTTATAGACATAAAATTCCTCCAGACAGAAAAGGTACAGGGGACGATTAAACCGTCTGATCCTTCGTTCGTTTACATTCCTATGAAAGCTGTGATATCCACCCAAAACCAAAACTGGTGTAAGTGAAGCCGCCAAGTCTAAAAAAAGGGTCGGCCTTTCAAAGTAGTGATATCATTCAACCAGGGAAAGGCCGCCAAGGTTAATCCTGTTAGCCAAGTTAATCGCACATAATAATACTTTGGGCGTTAAATGGAAACTTGAAGATTGTTACCACCAGTAGCAATGTTCTAGTTTTCATTTAACTTTCGAACTATTATAGTAGGTGCGATTAACTTGGCTAACAGGATTAACCTTGGCGGCCTTTTCCTGGTTGAATGATATCACTACTTTGAAAGGCAGACCTTTTTTTGAAACTTGGTGGCTTCTCTTATAGCAGTTTTGGTTTTAGGTGGATAGAACCTAACAGTTGACAACATGGCTTCGTACTAGACTAGCGTATGTTAGGCCATAGTTCATTGAAACATGGTTTAGGCATGATGCTATTACTTGGATGCTTTTCATTGTTATTCATTGTTGTTTTGTTGTTGTTTCTACTTAAGGAAACCGAACTCAAACCGGGTTATCTGCCCCATTGCAGACGACGAGAGGGACAATTTAGCTGGAGAAAGCCGCCAACCGTAAAACCCAGATTTTTTGACATGCCACAATCGACATGAGCGCGAGACTAATCCGGCTTCAACAATGGAACACGAAGGGATTGCACCAATGGTTTAGGACTGAGATGAAGGAGTGATATCCGGATATCACGCTTGCTTCGGATATCACGACGGCTGCTACGTCACGCCAGGTCTACATATCACACCTGCTTATAATTAATGAAGCTCGCGCCTGCTCCAGATGTTGAAAGGACGGTACAGCATTGATTAAGAAATAAACAGCACCGTGAAGAGCTTGCTTTATTTAAAGGCGCCTGTTCACCATTTCGTTAGCATTACCGATATTCTAAACACAGCACCTACGTTCCAGAGTCTTCGTCATCCAATGGGCTGATGTGGGTCACGTGAGCTAGTTTTAGTTATGGAAATCGTGGCGCTGCTGTGCTTAGTGTTGTTTCATTTTTAATTTAGCGCTATTTTCTTTATATTGCTCGAAGATTCTACGGTGCTGTATCTAGGAGTTGAAAATGTAAAATGGCGCCTCTAAGCTCTAATGTAATAGCGCATAATGATGAAAATTACTTGTTTCGACACATTCTTGCTCAATTCCAAAATATTATTTCGGCGTACAATGGAAATAAGAAGAAATTGTCCCAACAGATATACAACTCTTGAAACGTCATGAAAAATATTTTATTATATTTTATTTTTTTATTAAATGTGGAGCGTAACAGTTTAAATTAAACCTAAAACGAGATTATTGCTCATTGAATACATTTATTTATCATTAATGGAGCTCATTTGGCTCTTCGTCGTGTAATTACACATTGAGGGCTCGAATGTACTAGGCGGCCAGGTCGCTGAGCCAATCAGAACGGTTACCGTGTATATTAAACCATGCACTATTCATTCTCAATGGCTGCGGCAACCTGGTTGGTCGCGCCTTCTGGCCGCCTGGTGCGTTCGAGCCCACTGCATCACTGTCGAAGGCTTCCGTCATCGCACAAGCAATAGGCTACTCAACAACGAAATTCAATTCAATTCAATTCCTTACGAGAGCGAAAACCATGGATCTCTGATTGATACAGAACAGCTGCGGGCGAGAAAAAGGGCGAGTGGCCGGCAATGCTTTAACAGACACTGTTAATCCAGGGCCGCAGAAGGGGGGGGGGAGGAGGGGAGGCTGCTAGACCGGCGTATGTCACGTATGTTATGCCGGGGTACAACTAGTAAATAAAATTTTGATATATATACAAGATAATTGAGGGTGACACTTTTTGAGATTACCAGATAAATGACGTTTGAGATAAAGCAGAGAAAAGGGTTGGGAAATTAACGAGATAAAGAAGATTTGACTTAAATTATATAAACAAGTTAAATAGATAAATTTGCTGTACAGGAGATAAACGAAATTTGCAAGAAAAGAGTTAAACAAGATTTAATTAGATAAACGAAGTTTGACTTAAATGAGATTAACGAGATTCGAGACAGTTATCAGATGAACGAGATTTAGGCTATGTGTGTTAATATTTATCCCAATAATTATGTATCCTAATATTTATTTTTACACTAAGTTATCTTCAACAGACTGCTTCTAACGAAATTCGTATCTGCAGCTTTATTAGTAGGATTACTACGTGGGATTCTTGTCTCCACAGAACACTTAGTGCTGAACTGTTCTCATTACTCACTCTACTATTATTTATTAGTAGTTGAATTAAAGTATTTAAACAAAGTTGGGGGAATTTCGCGATTTTCGTCAGCAAATAGTACTGATTCAGTTGAGAGACAACGGCGAAAAATCCCAACAACAACATAATACCCTGGGCCTTTATAATGCCTACAATTTAAGCCATAAAAATTCGAAATCGGTTCGCTGGTTCGATATGCCTAGGGAAGACCAAAACTGTCCCAACAAGAACAACAACAAGAATGTTGTGGTCACATTCAGATGGCGTTCAAAGGGACCTGGTCGTTGTTCATACCTACATCTTACGCTACAAAAATTGAAAGTCGATTCATTGGAAGGATCGATTTCGAGGGAAGCGCAAAATTGTCCCAACAAGACGAATGTTGTAATCACATTAAGATAGCGTTAAAAAGGGCCTGGTCCTTGTTCAGCTGCAACAATTTTATGCTACAAAAATTCAAAATCGGTTCATTGGTTCGATTGGGAGCAAAATTGTCCCAACAAGAATATTGTAATCACTTTAAAATAACTGTTATAAGAGTATGAGCCTTTTTAATACCTACGGTTTAAGCCATAAAAGCTGAAAAATCGGTTCACTGATTCATCCTTTAAGTGAGAGCAAAAGTTCCATCAAGAACAACAAAAACAAAAATGTTGAAATAACGTTCAAAAGGCTCTGGTCCTTGTTAACACCTACATTTTAAGCTATAAAAAATTGAAAATCGGTTCATTAGTTCGATCTCTAGGTGAAAGCAAAATTTACCTAACAAGAATAAAAACAAATGAATATTGTAGTCACATTAAAATCGCGTTCAAAAGATACTGGTCATTGTTAACACCTATATTTTAACTATAAAAACTGAAAATCCCCAACTAGAATATTGTAGTCACATTAAAATAGCATTCAATAGCTCTAGGCCTTGTTTACACCTAAGATTTAAGCTATAAAAGTTGAAAATCAGGTCTCTGGCTCGATATCCAGGCGAGGGCGAAGAGTCGCAACAATAACAACAAAAACAAAAACAACAACAACAACAACAACAACAACAACAACAGCTGCAGCAACAACAACAAAAACAAATTTAAGAAGAAATTACTATCCTGTGGGAGTCAAACGGTTCGATTGTCGGCATTAAAATGTTTAATGCAGCAAAATATTTATGACACGACCCCAAATACAGAATTTTGTTGGTTGATGTCAATTCTGGGGTAAATTACAGGGTTTCAAAGTTTGACGTATGACATGGAAGTTTGTGCTGATGCTTACATAAGGACCGTGACTAGTTTTAGATATGATCTATGAACTGTTATGCGCATCTTGCAATGTCTCCGAGCACCTTGAAGAATATTTAATGCCATGAGAATAAAGTTACTGCTTCCTATTACATCCTAAGTCTAAACAGAACAGAAAGCCAATCGGCTCGGAAGGGTTAAATAAACACAGATGCAAACCTATTGACGTTGGCTTTTGGACTTATATGTCAGACTGCTTGAGCGGGAAATCGAACCCATGACCTTTAAAACCAAGAGGTTGGGCCGTGTCAGTGTAGCACAGCGTGAAAACCTCGGCCTTTCGTTTCTGATTTCAAAGGTCGTGGGTGCATTTCCCCGCTATATCAAATTAATGCATTAAACAATGTTGTTATGGTACGTCTTCACTGTAAAATTGTGGTACTGAACAAACACACAGTTATTTTGTTAGAAAATGGTCGGGGGGGGGGGCGGCGGCCCCCCGAAAAAAAAAAATCCGGGGGCTGCGGTAATTTTGCGATTTCTGAGAACCTTAAAGCATTTAAAGTACTTTAAGGCAGAAATCGTGAATTTGCGATTTACTGTACAGTATGGATACATGGCACTTTGGTACATTTAGCATGTACGGGTGTAACGCCATATTTTTAACTGCTTATGCATGCATAAAGCAGTTATTGAAATACAGTCGGTAAGAAAGGGACTCGCGTCGTGGGTTATTTCCGGTACGCACATCAACTGGTGTTGAGCCAGTTCACGAGACAAGCGATTTCTACCCCAGACGGCCTTCGCCAAACTGACAAACTGAAAACGGACAAACTGTAGCGCGAGTGATGTTTTCTGCCCCTGTTCGTTAGGTTAAAACCTACACAACGTGGTTTTAACGTGGGTTGCCCCACGAAATAGTTACGACCATTCGTTTCCACAATTGGCTGCACGGGGTCACATTTAGCACGAGAGATGGTATGTGCGGTAACGTTATCATGGCTACTCCGTCCAGCTCCACGGACCATTCTTTATGCCGCTCCGGCTCAGGGCGCGTTTATGCAACAACTCGCCTTTGCATTCTCGCAGCTAGAATTTAATCGCGATGGCAATGGCGCCGTTGCCATGGTAAAAACGCTACCTGGATTAGCTAAATTCAACACCATCTGAGTAAATGCTTCCAGTTTATAATCCGTGACGATAAGATAAAGAATTCCTCTTGACGAAACCATTTTCCCAATCGCTTCTGAACTCACATATTGATTGTTTTCGTCGCGAGCTGGCAGAGCTAAAATTCCACCATGTCGTAATTTCGAATGATTTCTAGTTTCTAGCTGCGAGAAGGCGAAGGCGAGTCGTTGTATAAATAAATGCGTTCTTAGGACGGGTTTTATGCAACGACAATATTCTCGCTCACTAGCTGTTACTTGGTTAATACTAAACCATATCAAAAACCAAAGTTGGTAAAAGGGGACGCCAAGTTCCGAATGGTTCGGCCCTTCAAAGGAGTGATATCAACACACCAAAACATTCGCCAAGTTAATCGCACCGCTTAATAGTTCGAATGTTAAATGAAAACTATAACAATGCTACTTTCGGTAGCAATGTTCAAGTTTTCATTTAACGTCTAAAGTATTATTCGGTGCGATTAAGTTGGCGAATGTTTTGGTGTGTTGATATCACTCCTTTGAAGGACCGAATCATTCGGAACTTGGCGGCCCCTTTTACCAGCTTTGGTTTTTGATATGATATCAGTCCTTTTTTTAAAATTGTGTATTAGACTCATCTCCACTACCGTGCAGATGTGTAATAAAATGGCACGTCAACACGAAATTGATTTTCAACAATTTGCTACTACCTTTTGCCTATCAGCCGAACCACTCTCAACTTGGTGGCCTCTTCACCAGTTTTTGGCTTTGTTTATTTTGCTTTGTTTTTAGAGTTGGACGTGAATACAATTTTTTTGGCAACACCGTTTAGATTTATCCTGCTTCATTAGTGTGTTTCTAGGCACGCACGTCAGTATACACGCGCAAGCGCAGTATACGGGCGTGAGGGGTCATGCCCGTGTAAGCTCTCGTATAAATAAATCAAATCAAATCAAATCAGTATACACGTTCTCATTGTCCGAACTTTGGCTGTCCAATGAGAGACGATGCCAACAATACTAACAATGGTTATAACAATATTTTCGTACTTACGCGCCATCCTCGTTACACCCCTAGGCTCCAAACCATAAAAGGTACGCAGTTCGTATCGTACTGTAGCCATTTGTCCAATTTCATAGCTGGAAGCCTTCCCGTTATCTCGGTATCGATGAATAATCACCCTATGGAAATTACCATGTGGATGAGCGGACTAGCTAGCTAGTAACTAGTAGTAACACATTTTCAACGTTATTGAGGGTCAGATTTTGCATTGAAGCAGCTTAGCCGGCATTCCTACACGAATTAATTTTTGTCAGGTGGGTCATTGCTCTTGATTTAAACACAATTTAAGCTTTTATACCGCATTATTATTTTTCCCGAAGTACCTGAAATGTGCCCAACTATGCTTCAAGATATAAGACACTGACGCTATGGCGCCGCGCTACAATGGTTTACAATTGAATTGATGTGATGTTTGTTGTGATGATTGTTGCCTAACTTGGCGCGACACACTAGCGTGTGTCTAGATTTGTTTGCTACTTCTCGCCTTTACCGGAGCATGTGGCATTCGAGTTGTCTATACGGAGAAACCATGGCAACATGTGGGTGCAGATCTTCTCCTCGTGCCTCGCGACGCGACGTACGATGCATGCGGCATGAGTGCATCGATTTATTACAACAAGAAAATAATTTTTGCTGCTGTACAAGACGGCTAACTGATTTCTGAAAGCCAGCATTCGACGGTTTGTTTTCAATTCGATAACCCCGCCATGTTGGATTTTAAATTTTCACTGCGAGTAGCTATGGTAGCTATTTATTCTGTCGTTGCCAGAAGCTATTCTTTGCGCGGGAATTGCAAATTTTGGAAATAGCGAATGACAAAATAGTGCAGCAATGTCTAAAATTACTTTTGCACGTTGTTCTTTATAATTCATTTAATTTGTTATGTATTGCCGTATTCTTTCAGTAGGAACTGGAAACTATATCATCGTAAATAAACAACGGTTGACCAGCAAATAGCGTTCGGCGAGCGGGAAGGTCTCGGTACATAAACACGCCCTTACAAGAAGTAGCTACCGTTCTGCTTGATTAGGCATAGAGGCTCCTTCCTAATCAAGTTCCTAATGCTGTTTATGCTGGATGGAATTTGACGCGAGCAGGGCGGCAAGGTCATCGGTGCCACAGACAACCTGATGACACCCAACCTGAGGCAGTATTTTAAATTATCTATTTGACAATGTCGATTTGACAATGTCGAAACAAGTGTTTTTATAATGGTGGCGGACATTGATGCTTGCGTGATAGTGTCGCGTCATCAGGAAAACTGCAAACAATTCAGCGGATGCTTCGCCACCGCACCATCTGCTTTTAAACAAACAACTGATTGTTATAACGAATTCAATCGCTGATTTCAAAACTCTGCGATTTTATCTTTCTGACCGACCTTGCTACATTTTGTTCGCTTAAAATGTGGGCTGGTAACCTTGCCTTTCATGCTAGATTGAGCGAGCAAAGCGAGAGTGAGATTTTGCTAATTGAAGAATGAACGTGATCTCTATGTGCAGTATTTCTTCCAATGAAACGCAGAGTAGCGTGTATAAGGGCGCGTTTATGCAGCAACTCGCCTTCGCATTCTCGCAGCTAGAACTCAATCGCGATGGCAAAGGTGACATTGCCATGGTAACAACGCTAAATGGACTAGCTAAATCCGACATCGTTTGAGTAAATACTTGCAGTCTTATAATCCGTGCCAATAATATAAAGAATTCTTCAAGACGAAACAATTTTCCCAAACGCTTCTGAACTCACGTTATTTGCTGTTTTCGTTGCGAGGCGGCAGACATAAAATCGCCGCCATCTTGGAATTCGAGGTGATTTCTAGCTTCTAGCTGCGAGAATGCAAAAGCGAGTCGTTGCGTAAACGTGCCCTTATTCACGAGGTGCAAAACCCGGCGCTAATTCGAGGCATGGCTCTTATTTTTGAGACCCGCTACTATTTTTTTTAGTCATACAAATGAATGATAGTTTAATAGCCTACATAATGATTCAAAGTTTGCTATGCCAAACTTGTATGAGTCTACAATAATCAACAGACACACGTAAGTGTAAAAAGGAACTTTATAATAATAATACTAATATGGTGAACTGAAGTAGAAGATAATAACTAAAATACAAGCAATTCTGTGGATAAACACAGAGTGGTCAAAGATATTATAAAGTTGATAACCGCAGCAAATAAAACAAAAAACGGTACAAAGTTTTATGGGAAAGGAGAAAAAATGAAGGTTCGTCTGTAAATATTTTTAAGGCTCATGTGTGCTATAGCGTCCTTTTCAATTCCCTTAGTTACTCAACATTAAGTGAATGTTCAGGCAAGCCGTTAAAAAGTTTTGGTACAGTGTGTTTTCCATTACGTTCTCCATACAACTTTTTTGCAAAAATGGTACTGTGTGCCGGTAAGTGCTTCTCCTAAAGTATAAGGATTTAGACGTATCGTTAGTTTTAAACTTATGGCTATAATAGTTGGTGAAGGTTTCGTCATAGTCTCTCAATTGAGTAAACCTAAAAATTTTCATATTAGTGAATAATTCATTAGTATTTTCACAAATTTTACTTGCTAAAAAGTATCTTAATGATTTTATTTTGTGCTTTTTGAAGTTTAGATAATGCAGAGCTCGACAAGAAGCCACAGACTTCACTACCATACCTTGGAACAAATTCAGTCCGTGCGTAGTACATTTTTAATTTGTTCGTTTTACTTAGGACATTCCTGATTTTATAAAGACTTGGTGTTATTTTTCTTAATTTAATAATGATGGTATTAATATGTTTGCTGCAATTCCATTTAGTATACAGAGTAAAGCCCACATATTTCATTTTGCTGACTCTGTTACGTTTTATGCAAGTGGTACTACAATTTAAACGATTACAGTGTTCAACATGAATGAAACATCAAAGTCCGATTCAGATTTACGATGTGGAGTTATAATAAAGCTCAAATATGTCTTGGATTCCATAATAAACACTTCATTTAGGACAAACCAATCGTTAATATTGTCGAAATCCTCCAGGAAGTTTGCCTGTATTTAATTTCCTCGACATTGGCCTTTACTGACATTAAAATGATGTCATCAGCATACGAAATGACGGAGCAATGATTCAATATCGTTAATGTAAATTCTGAGGACCAACAACTAAACGTTCTTTGTAGGCTCTCTTGGAGGTTGAATAGATCTTTAAAAAGTTGAATAAGTTAAATAAAACTTAGAACGACTAGAAGTTAGTTTCCAGTCTCAGAACAATGGAAAAAGTGTCGTTGCCTTGGTGACAAGCATGGATAGCTTTTAACGGCATCTTTTGCTTTAATGCTTGCAGCACTCGTATCAATCCGTCAAAACAAGATAAAGAATTTCTCCTGGCGAAATTGATTTTTTCCGATCGCTTCTAAACTCCTATTATTAATTGTTTCGTTACGAGTCGGCAGAGCCAAAATCGACGCCATGTTAAAATTGCGGGTGTAATTTCCAGCTTTTAGCGGCTACATTGTGTTGCGAAATGGTAGCATAAACACGCCCTTACTCTCTAATTCCACGAACTACGTGACTTTCGAACGAACCAACAAGTGAGGAAGACCAGGCGCTTAATCGAGGAAATGCAGTATCACGAAGATTATTTTGGCCAAAAACACTATGAGGAGGTTCCCTACCAAAATACTGAAATGACTAAATCTCCATAAGTTTCCTAGGTTTTTCCGAATAGTTTAGGTAATTTTCCAAGCTATTTACCGCAATTTAAGGAATGATTTTTTTTCCAGATATTTAACTAGAGATCCGCTTAGTCATACTACGAGAGTGAGGCAAGGTGGCCTGGGGGTTAGCATGAGTGCCAGAGGTCCCGGGCTCGAGTCTGGCCTCGGCCACCCTGCCATCTTCGGGAAGAGAAGGGCCCTGTGATGTCCCGTGCTCACGTCAATTGTGGCATGTAAAAGATCACAGGAATTTCCGATGGGATTTACCCAGCAAAATTGTCCCTCTCTCCCTCTGGCGCTATGGCTAACACTGGGTGCGCGTCTAACAACAATAGTCATGCTACGTAACAGGCTCGGACTGGCCATAGTGCTAGTGTGCCATGACACAAGCGCTCTTTGGATATCACATTGTTGGCGCCCCTCGGGTACTTTTTATCCCTTTCCCACCGCACAGCCAGAAGAAATAGGCTATCAGAGCACTGTTTCGGATGCTTTCCTGCTGTTTACTAGTTCTTTCACCACAAAGTTTTGAAGTTCTGCAATTTTTGTAAGGAACAGCGATGTCAAGGCTTCAGCTTTTGTGTTTTTCGTCGAATTTTCCGTAGTGTTTCTTGAAATTTAGAAAACTCCCCAGTATCTGCTAATTATCGATTTTTCGGCACTTTTACTTTGTTTACTTTCATGTTGACTTACTGTGACGTTCGCAACACCAAAATTGTCAGTTTTTCTTCACACTAGCGAATTTTCGAAAACTTCTAAACGGGTTTTCTTCGTGTGGCTACGGATGTGAGACGCGCACGCACGCACCACTACCAGCCAAAATTCTCTATAGTCAAGATTCGCTCGTTTGAAGAAAAACTGGAATTTTTGGTGTTGCGTACGTCACGTAAGTCAACTCCCCAGTTTCAAACGTAGTTTAAATTCCCTGAGTTTTCTGGGTTTTCCAGGTTAGTTGGAGCCCTTAGGGCGTGTTCACACATTAAGGGCAAACGCCTGTCCCGATCGTCGTCCGTTTCCCAGACACATAGCTGTACGTAGCGAACTACAGCGAACTATACACTAGCGTGGATCAAAAAAATGTAGTAATTTTTTTTATTTCAAATTTTAATAGTGCGGAAAGTTAGTCTTCGACCTCCTAATCACTATCCCAAAAGAAAAAACAATATAAAATAATTTTAGAGGTCCCCACCTGGGCCTAAAGTTTAACGTCATAAGTCAATGGGAAAAATCCTCATTCTGGGCAAAAATGATTTTTGGGTAGTTTAAAATATAGCTTTTTACATTATCTTATTTTGTACTCTCAGCGACCACTAAATAAAGCCAAAATCAGACACAATTTTTTTTTCTGCCAGAAAACAATGCGAATTAGGGAATAATAGGGAATAAAAGCATTTTTTGCCGATTTTACGCCGTATATTAAAAGGAAGTTTAGGGACACAATTTTTTTAATTTAATTCACTGCCGTCTTTTAGTGATTTCTGGGAGTACCAAATGAGACAATGTAAAGAGCTGTATTTTAAACTAGTCAAAATTTATTTTTTTCAAAACTAGCGATTTTTCCCATCGACTTACAATGTTAAACTTTAGGCCCCTGGTGGGCACCTCTAAAAATTTAATAAATTGATTTTTCCGTTTGGAATAGTGATTAGGAGGTCAAAGTCCAACTTTTCCGCTCTATTACGATTTGAAATTAAAAAAAAAAAAAGCATTTTTGGAGCCACCCTACTCTACGCACCAAACGTTCGACCGGGAGCAAAAGGTACATAGTTCGGTAAGTGCTGCTTCTGTCTGAGTGACGGACGACAACGCAGACGGGCGTTTACCCTGAATGTGTGAACGCGCCCTTAATATGATTCTAAAGTCGTCCTTTGCGCCAAAACGCGTCCTACCTTCTGTAGATACTTTAGGAGTTTCCACGTTTTGCCACGTTCACATCATTCTGACCGATAGCCCCTCGTAACTTACAAATATTTGGGACGGTGAATAGCTCCACCCACCGCAAATGTTAATATATTTCCTCAGGGAGGTAGAATAACACAATCAAACTAGCGTCATCATTAACAGCTAGTTGGTCACACTGGGGAATATCCACGAATTGGCTAATCAATAAATTTGGGGTGGGGGAGGGTTGGAGGAGGGAATTAATGTGAAGCTAGAGTGGGGGGGGGGGGGGGGTTCGCAGTAACGATCATCGCTTTAGCTTTGGTTGGCAGTTGATGACTGACTGCCTCTCAATAATCGATTTCGCTTGGCTGGCGCACTTGGAAACGGTTGTGCGTTTGCTTCCTAAAAACAACACGTGAGCGCTTCTTCTATTGGCCGATAGATCGCGTTGGAAGGTGAGTTTAGCGGGGCAGCCGACGAGGGCGCTAGGGGCAGCGTTGTGGCGACCAGCTGTTAACAAGAGTTCATTCATTGGTTCATGCAGCAGCGTTCGCAGCTCGCGGAGTGAAAGGCAGGGGCAGGGGCACCGATCCACCCTCGACAAAGAGCAACAAGGTATGTTAACTTTGGCAATAGCAATAGTGTAATTATTGTAGTGAATTGGAGTTCGGTGAAGGAAATGCCGAAACTTTTATTAATTGTGATTGAGCGATATTGAACTTGTCAAAAATTTTGCGTTGTGGAAAGGAATCCACCTCCCCTGATTTTTTGGCATCCGGCGAAAAAGTAACGTTTGCACATTTACGTAGATTAGACTGTATGTAACAAAACCGTGTCATCACCCTAGTAACTACGATTAAGATTAATGGAAGCAAGCACTTTAAATCCCGTGGGGATTTTTAAGGAGTATAGGTTAACCTTCCTCTTTATAGTATAGTTTTATGGTGTTTTTTATTTTTATCGTTTCATTGACCCGTTCGTACAACATTAAAGAGGCCCTCCCTCTACAACCACCACCCGTTGGTATTTCAATGTTGGGTGCAATAGGAAGAAAATGAATTTGCAGCCTTTAGTTTAGAGCAAATGTATCAAATTAGTATACCAAGCAAAAGAGCCAGCAAACTCAATAACCATCACGACTCCAAATATTTCAAAAGGAGGAGTCACCCTGAATTTTGTGAAAATTAACGTGTCTAGATCTGCTACCGGTCTTACGAACGTTCTAAAATATTTTATTTAGTTACATCAGGAGGTGCATGGAGGACGACTCTCCAAATCAATTCCAATCCGTGTTTTACCGTTCGAACTGAGTCCTGACCCCATGTGGCCACTTGTGGAACTAGTGACCATTTTACTTTGCGGAAAACGTATGTTAAAAATCACGCTGCGTAGGTTTGTTTTACCTAATAAATATGTGCGGAAAATTGCACTGGTGATGCGAATTGTCCAAGCATGAATCAATTCCCTAAGCAGTTAGTGTTTCAATCACCTTAAAACGAGAAACGCATGTATTCTTTCTGAAGCCAAGACCGACTGATGTAGAAATTACGATATATGTCTCCAGTCGACACGCCTGTTCTCGCGCGTGCCGGGTAGCAGATGCCTGTTAACGTTAGGCACGTTCATAAACTCATCGAACAACTCAGCGCTGAAGCCCTATCTCATCAAAGTAGTTCATAAACGCTTGGTGAATTTTCCGATGGCTCAGCGTGACGTCACCGCTGAAGCATCGCACTCATCGATTGCAGGAAGCTGTTTTTCTGCCGAATCCATCGACTAAAGATGGCGGGCGGACCTCCACTTAGTGCTTCGCTAGGATTATTTACGTAAATGTAATTAGCAACTGGTGACGATTGTCGTCACGCACTCTCCCCACTAAGCTAAAAAGAAGGTAACAGATCACTCGATCATAAGTAATAAACAAACTTATCAGCCGGTGTTTAATGTAAACTGCTTAGCAACGTCCATGACAACGCAAAGGTGAGCAAATGGTGGTGAGCAAAAACACTTCTTTCCTGACTCTGGCGTCCATTTTACTCATCGATCATTCCAGCGAGTCCGTTCATAAAAACTTAAGCGAGACGTCACTATTGATGGAAGCTGTCAGTTTTTCTTGCAATATGATGAGTTGTTCGGTCGGTTTATGAAACTGCCCATTGCTTTGGTAAATAAGATTTGGTGATGTTAAGTCAACTAGCTTAGAGCAGAAAGCCAAATCTGCAGCTTCTCTTCCAGACGACCTTGTGACATATGGTGGAATGCAAGACGAGAATTACAATATAGATACTCCCGCGACCTATGGACGCGTGTACATTTATGAGCTCCTGGTTATATATTTTAGTGAGAAGAAGGTAAAGTACTAAATTCCAATTTTATTCCAAAATTCAATTGTTACTAACCATTTTTATGCAGAAAGGATGCTTTTTAAGACAACAGCAGCCTGATCAAGACACACGCTAGTGTGTTGCGCAAGTTAGGCAACAAACATTACAACAAACATCACATCAATTCAATTGTCGAGGTTGTAAACCATTGTAGCGCGACGCCATTGCGTCAGTGTTTTATATGAAGCATAGTTGGGCACATTTCAGGTACTTGGGGAAAAATAATAATGCGGTATGAAAGCTTAAATTGTGTTGAAATCGTGAGCAATGGCCCACCTCACAAAAATTAACTCGTGTAGGAATGCCAGCTAAGCTGCTTTCAATGCAAAATCGTTGTACAATAACGTTGCAAAGATGTTACTAGTTATTAGCTGGCTAGTCCGCTCATCCACATGTTAATTTCCATAAGGTGATTATTCATCGATACCGATATAACGGGAAGGCTTCCAGCTATGAAATTGGACGAATGGGTGCAGTACAATACAAACTGCGTACCTTTTATGGTTTGGAGCCTGGGGGCGTAACGGGAATGGCATGGGAGGGCGCGTAAATACGAAAATATAGTTATAACCATTGTTAGTATTGTCGGCATCGTCTCTCATTGGACGGCCAAAGTTCGGACAATGAGAACGTGTATACTGACGTGCGTGCCTAGACACGCACTAGCGTATCACGATAAATTTAAACAACGTTGCAAAGAAATTGTATTCACGTCCAATTCACGAAAAATAAACCAACTGTAATAACAAAGCCAAAAACTGGTAAAGAGGCCACCAAGTTGAGAGTGGTACGGCCCTTCAAAGGAGTGATATCAACACACCAAATCAACTAAATAAAACAAATTACAACAAAATTAAAACCAAACCAAAAACCTATGAAGAGGTGACTAAGTTGAGAATGGTTCGGCCTATAGGCAAAATATAGTAGCAAATTGCTGAAAACCAATTTCTTGTTGAAGTGGCACTTTATTACACATCTGCACGGTAGTGTAGTTGAGTCAATACACAATTAAAAAAAAAGGAGTGATATCATATCAAAAACCAAAACTGGTTAAAGGTGCCGCCAAGTTCCGAATAGTTCGGCCCTTCAAAGGAGTGATATCAACACACCATAACATTCGCCAACTTAATCGCACCGAATAATACTTTGGACGTTAAATGAAAACTTAAACATTGCTACCGAAAGTAGCAATGTTCTAGTTTTCATTTAACCTTCGAACTATTAAGTGCTGTGATTAACTTGGCGAATGTTTTGGTGTGTTGATATCATCACTCCTTTGAAGGGCCGAACCATTCGGAACTTGGTGGCCCCTTTAACCAGTTTTGGTTTTTGATATGATTTGACTATAAGGTAGAGGAAAAAAAAATTTTTTCAACTCGGTGGTCGTGTTGCTGAGTGGTGGCAGAGCTCAGCTTAAAGGTGGATTGCCACCAAATGATAGGCTGTAGCGTCTATAGCATCCATATGAGTTGTTTCATATATTAAGTCTGTTTCGTGTGAGTGGGTATATGTGTATTTTGAGGCAATTTAAATTTTTGGTTGCAACATGGAAAAGAAACAAAATTTGAAAGCCTTGGTTGCGCATTTCAAAACCATCCCACGCATTTATTCCTGACCCCTACAAGCTGCAAACCAACAAACGGACAATATTCAGATCATGCACTCGTGTGTAAACTTTCAGCTGTGTAGGCCTTCCCAATTGTTCACTAGCCATGAGCAATGAGCCTGTGGGATTTAACATGGGACAAACGTTACTATAGTTACTAGCTAGACAGTATCATGAAAACAACGTTATTGACACATCTTTCTCTCTATGAATGGTGGACCCTGTTCTCCCCTTATTTTCCACAATTTGAAAGATTTCAGCCGCATTGGGATTTATCCTCAATATGACAAAATATGCTTTCAGTTGCTCTTAACAGACACACAACGTCTGCTAGTGAGGCGGCCAGAGTTCAAATGGTTTTAGCGAGTGAGGTCGCACTGAATTGAATTTATTGAACTTAAAGGCCTCCAAGCCATCCGCTACAATCTACCTAAAAACTAACATACTTGAATGCCATGAAAAACTTTCCATCATACTGAATCCCCTGGACACACCTGGCAAACTCCGCGGTATAGGTTCCTGGCGAACCCCCATACTTCCTCGCACCACTGCCAAGGGGTTCAAAGGATTTTAGCGAGCTGTAACCGCTTCCGGTCATCTGCCCGACGAAGCCCTATAGTGTGCGCGGTGTATCTTGAATCCTGCAAGTATTTTGTGAACGGCTACGTCTTCCTGGATGGGGTGGCTTTAATCGATGGCCGCCATTGTTTTTGTAACCATCTTGGATATCAACAAGGCACTCTGCTACTGAAAACGATACAGTCGATTATGTGTGTTCGTTCTGCGGAGAACTCAAGATACGCCGCGGACACTATAAGGCCCTATGCCCTCTTTTAGGTTTCTCTTGGGGTTCACTCTCTGTCATCTTTTATTGCAATGTGCACTGTATACATGAAACACAAGTAAAACGTTTTGCATACGGTATCTTCCCTCTTGGTTCCCTGTCTAAAAAAAAATTAGATTTGAAACTTCCAATTTTCCATAGACCCACGAATGCAGGTACTCTGAAGGCTTGGTGGTAACTATGATGCAGTCTACATAATAAGATCGTAGAAATCAAGTCTACTACTCTTAAGGGGAGGAGGGGCGGAATTGTATCGACACGGAGTCACGTTAACTCCTTTCTTAAAAACTGACCCTGTGTTGGACCCGGAATTACAGTAACTCCGGATTCGTAATTCGCTTTAAAAGTATCTGGAACAATCTGGAATTGTAGTAACACGGAGTTATCTTAATTCTTGAGTTTTCTGAAATACAGACGCCTAGTAACAGGGGACCCGGAATTGCCGTAAATCCGTCTGGTAGGAGGGAAGCATTGGGGGAAGCGTTTGAGGACAGATGCTTCTCGAAGGGGCAGCTTCGATACCTCCTTGAGCCTCATTTATTTCCGCCAGTTAATGAACATGAACATGGAAGAATATAATAGACGTGATCATAGAAAGGGGGGGGGGGGAGGAGAAGTGTTAGCAGTGGGATAGGTGATTTGAGTCAAAGGATGCTCTGATTGAGTGAGCGAAGTGAACGAAAATCAGCGTTTCTTAGACAGTGTGCGCAACAATTTTAGGAAACTTGTCGAACATGGACATACACATGAGCTGCTATACCTAACCAGTGTTGCAAACTGTGCATACAACACCACTCGAGCTCAGCTAGTTGTATAATAATTTTGAATGGATTAAAATTATGGAAAGCAATCAAATTGCATGTGTCTGTGTGGTACTGCTGCTATTTCGGATCAGAACCGCTGGCGCCGGTTTTGCTACTTTGATGGTTAAGATATCCTGTAAAGTTGTGATCATCGTCAAATCACAAGCGAAATCATGGAAGAAAAAAGAAGTAGAGAAGGTTTTGACATTGGCTCTTTTGCATCATTTCATCCAAGTGGTAAACCCACCTCCAAGCGTAGGAAAGGGTGCTTTGTGAAGGCCCTGTGGGATTCTGGGGGCCCCCAAGCAAGCTACCGAGGCATCACAGTGATCGGCTGAACACCAAGTGGACGCGAAATCGAACCCTACCACCGACCAAATTACATACGCATATACTACAAAAACATTCGTCCAAAAGTCGTGGCGAAAAAGGGACTATGACAGCCGTGCCTATGTAGCTAGCCTGGCTTTTGCAAAAACAGGTCGAATACGGATTCCGTAGCTAATGACAGGATCTCATACGTTAGCAGTACTAGGACCACATCACTGAATTTGTCTATAATATGAATGAAATTACTTATGGCGACGATTGTATTTTCTCTTCTCTCTAACTCGTAGGATCAAACAACGTATGAAACAATCATTACGCACTGATTCGTGGAAATAAACCAAATGCCCCCTCCCACCCCCCAAAAAAACCACAAAATTAGTTTTGTTTCTCTGAAAAGCAAGTTCAATGTATTTTCCATTTATTTCTTTACATACCAGAGTTCAACTTAAGCAAGTAAATCATTGTGAGTTAGTTAATTTTCATTACACTTGCAAAGTGGTTCGGAATTTCACATAAAGTGGCCACTAAAAGTTAATTAAATGGTTTCAAAGAGCGCACACGCGGGTTTTTCTTTTTTTTAAGCCATAGTGTAAAAAAAAGTTTTCCGATCACGCATCAACAGGTAGTGCACAGACATCCGAGAGGGCACGGGCAACTTTCAGTAAAAGAGCACGCTGAGGCCCTTTTTTTTTTCTTGCGTGTCACTCACTTTTCTACCATTTTTTGCCCCTTTTTTGGTCTTCCTGGCTATCTTTTTGCCCTTTTTAGGGCTTTAGGCCCTTTGTCCTCGCTGCGATCAGTGCAGAAACCAAAATAGGGCATGTTTTGTCTTCAAAAAGGGCATAAAAAGGGCTATTTATAAAAAAAAAAGGGCAAAGGCAATGCCCCCCCCCCTCCCCCGTGCACGCCACGGCGCATCAACGCTTTCACCTAACACGTCCTGGAGCCGATGACCACATTAACCGGAGCTTCTCCGTTCAGAGGTGTGTCCCAACTAAAAACGTGGCTTATCCAGTATACAATACTTGCGCTCCTAAACTTGTTGATACTGGCATTAAAACCTAGATATTGTACTCCACAATAAAACGTAAGCTGCTGGAGTGTTTTTTTTTTTTTGGGGGGGGGGGGGTTCATAAAAGCAAAAAGCTATATTGCCCGCATCTGAAAAGCCGTGAATACAAGTTTTTTAAAAAAAAACCCACGCCTGCGTCAATTTTTTTAGTACCACTCCTGCACACCACTTAATTATTTTTTAGCGTTATGTCATTGGTACAATTTCGTATTTCAATACAGTTTTACTCAGCCCAACATTATGTGTGCGGCGCGTTAGTTTAGCTTGCTGCCCCTTGAAAAAGTGGGAAGCATCACTGCAATACTGCCATGCGTCTTACGCGAATGACAGCACTCGTAAGGCGGTGTTTGTGTAATTTTGAACGAGCGAGATAAGTCCCGTTTCAATTCAACGATTTTGGCATTTCGACGGTCTGTGTTTTTTCCTGCTTGTTCGTATATATTTGTTCTGTGGTTAAGGCACATATGTGAACCGACTAGAACGAACGTACATACATACGATATATGCTTTATACTGACAAATGGTTTCGTGACGAAGGCCTTTATTGGGCGGGGGTGAAGAGGCAGCACCCAAAAGCAATGACGTCAGAAATTTTTAAAGATACAAGGTAGGGAAACGTTAGTAAGAACAATTTTAAACAAGAATTTAAAGCTATTACTCTTTGTATTTGTGTCTTTTTTTCCGCAAAACGGCGATTGACTCGTAATTTCTTGGACAGCAGTAGGGGGCATTTGCGATATGGCAGAGACAGACCCACAGACACCCCCAAAAATGCCCGCTTCCCGCACGGGAGTTTTTGTCGATCTGGAGAAGGGAGGGGGAAGCACTTTGGCAGCACTTCCAGGATGCAAAAAGGTAACAAAAAAGCACTTTCACACCCTCCTCTAGATCGACGAATTCCCGCGCGCGGGAAGCGCCCCCCCCCCCTTGTCAAGACTGATGAAATCCGCGTGCGGGAAGCGGATAGCGATTTTTTTGTGTCTGTTTGTGCACATATAGGAAGTAGCAAAAAGTACTTTCCCACCCACCTCCATCTCGATGAAATCCCGCACGTGGGTAGTGGACACTCCCATCCAGATGAATAAATTCCAGCGTGCGCGAAGTGCCCCGCCGCCCCCCCCCCGCCGCCCCCCTCCCTCCTCCTGATTGACATAAACCCGCACACGGGAAGCGGGCCCCTTCTCCTCCAGAATGACATAAACCCGTGCACGGGTGCACGGGAAGCGGATCCTCCCTCCCCCTCCTCCTCCAGATCGACGAAATCCCACGTGCAGGAAGCGATTTTTTTTAGGGTCTATTTATGCACGTCATAGGAGGTAACAAAAAGCATTTGCCCACCCTCCTCCAGATTTACGAAAATGAAAAAAGGTAGCAAACGGCACTTTCCCACCCTCCTCCAGATTGATGAAAACGGGAAAAAAGGTAGCAAAAAGCACTTTCAACCCCATCCTCCAGATCGACGAAAATGGGCAGCGGGCATTTTGGGGGTTGCCTGTGGGTCCGTCTCTGCCATATCGCAAATGCCCCCTACTGACAGCGGATGGGTAGGGATGAAGGAAGGCGGCTTGCCGGGGCTATGTTCGCAGAAATATGTACTGGTTCGCAAAAATACTCGATCGTAGGTCTATACCGACTTCGTAATACTCAACTCCCATAGGATGGTAACAAAACTCAACCGATAAAAACTTCTTAGCATGATATTGTGAAGAGAGGGTCTCAACTCGAATTTTTCTCCTTATCAGGTAACGAATCAATTAGCAATGTAAAAACACAAGATACACTAACATGAGAAAGTAGAAAAAAGGCAAGAAAAAAAGCGTATCTATAGTGTTCTCACATGACCAGTCCTTAATGCTAACTCTTTACTTTGTTATGTGATTTGCCAGAAACTGCCTGACATTATGGTCTGAGTCTGCGGATTGTCATAGCCATTTTTCACCCAATTTGTTACGGTTTGGGCAGTATCGATACTAAATGAAGCATAAATCGACGTCAGTGGAGTCAGAGAAGCAAACGATATGGCTAGTAACCAGATGTCATAACGATGACATGAAGGACACAGGAGGCGAGAGTCTTCCGAGGGGTCCGATAATCGTGGAAATCCTGACCACCGAATGATTTACCGGTGTAAATCATTGGTAAATCAGTAAATCAAAAGCAAATCAGTTAATCACTCCTAAATCAGTTAATCAAGAGGAAATCACTGTAAATCGTGTAAATCAGTAAATCAACATAAATCAGTAAATCACTCGTAAATCACAATAAACCAAGTTAAATCAGTAAACCAAGGGTAAGTAAGTCAATCAAGGGTAAATCAATAAAATTCAATAAACCAAAGTATGCTAGTAAATCAAAGGTAAATCAGTAAATCAAGCATACTAGTCAAGCCTTTGTCAGCCCCTCGGAGTCTTCGGACTTCCCACATAGACAAGCCAAAGTTAACAGATGACCTTGTACTCGAAGTGTGTTTTTGTATTGGCATGCGCGATGTAATGAATGTGAAGGCAATCCCAGTTCCTTCTACACCTTTAACAGGGAGCAGCTGGAGCTCAAAAAATTCGATCTCGTGGTACTTTGGTTCTAAATAAAAATCCCAGTGAACACTTTTCATCGGCGATACAAATGTTGACATGGTTCCTGCGTCATGGTTACGTAACTATCCCTTCGTTTGTTTCCTTGTGCTCGGTCCTCAAAATAATGTAATCGATTTTTTTTTTTTTTTTTTTTTTTGCGCAAAACACCACACAGCATGTGGTCTATTGGCTCTTCAAAGTTCAGCTGAAAATTATAGGTTGTTCCTTATTGTGGTTCCCTGGATAAAATATCTGGAATGGTGTGACAAGCGGAACATTGCGAAACAGCTCTCATTTATATTTATAGGCAAGTTGTTAGAGTGGTTTCACAGTGGTCACAACGCCTTCGTGAAACACTAAAGTGGGAGAGCTTATTCTGAAACATGTGTTATTTAATTAAATACAGACGCAAACCAATTTCCGTTGCTAGGTGTAAATAGTGTATCAAGAATCACTGTAAACAGAAAAAACACGGGATTCTGTTGGGGGGACTGTGAAAAGAGACGTATCCTGTAAGGGACCGTTCATTATTTATCAAAGGAGGGAGGCTGGCGGATCGTCGTCATCAATATAAAAAAAATCATGACCCCATTCGGTGTTGGTGAATTGACCCCCCACCCCCCAAAAAAAAATTATTAAAATTTTCATTTTCATGAAATGAGTGTACGAAAGGTATTAAGCCTACTTTTATAAGTTGTGGGATGTGCTGAGCTAAATAAATTTATCACATTAACATTCTATAACTTGCTGTGCACCTCCTTTCTCGCGATTTTTCCCCCTTACCCCCACCCCTTCATGATAACACATTAAAACAAATTTTGCCCCCATCTCTCTTCATATAAAACGTTTATATTAAACCTTTCGTTTATGACCCCCCTTCATTTTCATCTCCCCCCCTTCCCCCGGAACATAAATAATGAACGGTCCCTAAGTAAGTTGTACGTAGGAAACAAGTGTCAGGTGGAGACGAAATGTTTTTGCTTTCGTAAATGTATTCGCAGCCCATAATTGGCTTGAGACCATGCAGGTTTTTTACTTGCATTTCGAAAGATGTAACATCTTGAAGTTTTGTGACATTGTGAGATGAGTGTGCTCGCTTACTGTAGGGAGGGGAGGGGGGGGGAGAGTTGTGGGGATGCGTGCCACTGGGGCTGCCCGCCTTGCTATGCGAGCACCCAAACTCCTCCTTAATGGCAGTTGGTCGTAGAATGGGAAACGGAACGCACGCGACTTGAACGCAGTGAAGGCAATAAACCGAGTTTTGGCCCGTCAGACGGCTGTGGACTGGATCATTGTAATGTCAAGTGCTGGTATGATGACACAATATTACAATGGTTGGGGTGGAATTGAGCCCCCAGGGGTTGGCATGCTGCACGTTCTGAATTAATGGGGTAAATTATAACCCCAGTGATTGAACGCACGAGCTTTGAAACCAGAGGCCAAACAAAAATCTTATCACTAAGCCATACAGACCCTCAATGATCGGCCAGTCTGCTATTTAAGTTCAAAGGGAAACTGAAATAGGTTTTCCATCTGTATTTATTTAATAGTAACCGAGCCCGTTTCCCCTTCCGTCACGTAATACGAAGAATTTAATTATTAAACACGAATGTCAATATTTTAACAGAACATAAAGATAGTTCGTCATGATTGCAGTACCAGATGTGTTATACAACTCCTGATCTTCTTACACACCTATTACACACACAAAGAGCGGATGATATTGATTTAATGTCCCCAAATTTGTCTAAATTTTTAGTCACATTGTGTTGGTAACGCTTTAAATCTATAATGTGACAAAACTAACTTGGGATCTTTTCTGAATCAACAAGAACCACGCTATAATATAGAACTGGTATGTTTTTTAACGGACTTCACTTTTCGTTTTCCACTTGGAATTTAAAAAAAAAAATATTCTGCTGATTGTTTCCAAACTAACACCATTCCGTAATTACCACTCCTTGAATAAAATCTTTGGCTTAATCCATTCATTGCAGAATCTTTGGCAGTCTGGATCTCTCCCAAACATACTTTGTTAAACGAACATACTCTCGCTATTTTCGAGTATCGCACGCATAAAATTCTGAACATTTCCTCATCTGTTAGTAAATGCAGCAACCGTCTCACACTACGGCGAAAAACACGAAAAATGTAGTACGCGTTTGCAATATTGACATACGTTTGACCCCAATGTTTCAAAAATACGTCACATAAGAAAGAAACGTGCAAGGTAGCAACTTTAAGGATTCGTGCCAAGTCGTGATATCGTACGTCAAGTTCTATCGTAAAAAAAAAAAACTGTTAAAACCAGCAACAAATCATCAGATCACATCAACGTTCTGTAACTGATTTCCCTGGATTTATGACGTCATTCCTTCTCAGATCTTTGGCCCATCTTGGGACATATCAATTGACAACCATAAAAGCCCTGAAGCGCCCTACGAATTGTTAGCGCTACGTCCTTCCAAACAGCATATGGATTTAGTGTGCAGCATTTGGAAGGAATTTGGTATAAAGGTTGCTAACAATTTGGAACTCATTGCAAAGCTTTCTTGGACCTTTCTTGGGCGGTTCAGGACAAGTCATACGGGATGGGGGAGGGGGGAATAAAATTTTATATCTATTAAACATAGCTAGATGACCTGTACTTTCATTAAGTTTTTCTAGGTGAAACCATAGTGGAAAATCGGGTAGGGAACTCCCCATTTGGGATTCTATCTTTGGATATTACTATTTTGTTGGGCCTAATACGGACCACCAATTCCAGGGTTTCACATTCTGACTTCTCCGGGTCCAGTAAATTATTCGGTCGATATAAGTGAATTGTCCTCAAATTTATTTGCAGGCTGTTCTTCATAACATTTGGCTTTATCCGACTACCGCCAGTGCTTCAATTTCTTCGAATCCAGTTTTCACGGACAGCAGTCAAAACGATTCTCAGTTACGGATTCCAATAAATTAATGTCAGTGACAGGAGGTGGCTCCGTATATGTGTTTTGCAGATTTTGCGCTAGAAGGTCAGTAATTAGTACTTTTCAGCTACGTCATTAAATTCGTTCTTCACCCAGAAGACAACACGTGCCTTCCAGTTATAAATGGTTAACTTTGCTTAATTAAATTACTTCGAAAAGTTGCTTCGAACGCGCTACACTCGTTGTACTCAGTATGGGGGCAAGAAACTAGGTTTCTCCTACGCTTAAAGGCGGGTTGTCACCAATGAAAGTCTGCAGCAGCTAGTGCCATCTAGCGCTATCAAGTTCTCTCTAGCTCTTGCTCACAGCAAGCAAAGGAATGTACAATGAAATATCTTTCACCACAACAAACAAGTCACTGGCCGCCTTAATTATGGAGTGGAAATGTGGTACGTCCTCCTGCAGCTGGACTGTAAAGATTAACGATATTACTTTCACTAGATGGCGCCACGGTAGAATGTAAAGAATCTACCTTGCTGCCATCTAGTGGCAGTATCATCGCTAAACTTTATAGCTTGCCTCCAGGTGCACGAGGGTATACCAAATTTTTTTACTCAATAATTAAGAAGCTAGCGACTAGTTTGTTGTGCTGAAAGATATTTCTTTGGGCATTTTTGCTTGCTACGAGTAAACGCTAGAGAAAACTAAATGGCGCTGGATGCTATAGAAACTTACGTTTTGCGGCAACCCGCCTTTAACAGGATTTTTGGAAACACAGACAGCACGACAGACTGACATAAGTTAAAAACATTAATTCCAAACACTTAAATTTTTGTAACGTAATTATAAAGACTAGCAGAGTTGCTCGCTTCGCTCGCTCATTCCGCGTCGTCTCGCTGCGCTCGAGGAGATTTCTTGCTGCAACACTTATGATACTGACAGATCTTCCACATAAAAAACGATCAAGCAAACTATAAGAGCAAACTATGTGATATCGGTTATCTCAAGAGAAGGTCAATATCATTTTTTTACGTCCAAGGAGTCAAGCAAAAAGATCAAGCAATTTATCAGAAAAGCGCGGGTAAAAAAAAACTTTGACGTTAGTTTTTCAGGTTTTTCGCTTATTTGAGGGTGATAATATCAAGTTATAGCGATGAAAATAGGCATATTAAAAGCAAAATTTAATTATCTTTCGTTTGGTCCTACTCCCATCTTTGTAGGTGCTTTGGTTCCAGAGGAGTAGAGGTACAAACACGCACGCACGCACATCATATGATTTTAATTATGTAGATAGCTGAGTGATATGTGTGACATCTTTTTTAGAAGCGGGAGGAAACTTAAATTATGCCAGAGGGGATGGGTTATCCTAAAATTTTTAATCCACTGACCCATAAGGATAATGGTTAACGCATACAGACAAACATAAAAGTTGCCGCAAGGAAGAATCAATCAATGCGTAAAAGTTTCTGAGAACTCGGTGCTCTTCGCACTTTATATATACAAAAACCTTAACAGCTGCTTCACATCATAATAGCTCTTTTTACAACTTGTCAAAAACCAACCCCCTGTGTCTGAGGCAATGGAGGAAGATTGATTCACACAAAAAAAGAATTTTTCAGTATTCGATGACACATTTAGTCCATTAAAAATACATTTACGAGCTCAAACTGTTAATCCTTTGTGGGTGCAGACACTAAAATCACGGAAAAAGAAAGACGTGAAACTGAGTCAACATGTCCTTTTTTGATAACGGGCAGTATTAAAACTAAAGGCACAATCAACATCCGAACTACAGTTTCAGTTTTTTTTTATCTTTACTGAACTGATCTCTTGGAGTTAAAACTTGCTCTTGAACATTAAAGAGCTCCTGTTTAGTTTATCGTCTAAATTTCACCCAAAATATACTGCGGGTTTGGCTCCCGTTCCTCAGCTTAATGCGTTCAACTTATTTTTCAACTCAATAAACTGTTACCTTAGAATGTTGGCAGCGTTCGTTTCCAAGTTAATATAATGTGTTAATATAATCTTTAGCTTACAAATGGCGTTACAGATTGTGCTTTTTTGAAGACAATAAAAGGCAAGTTGCCACCAAATCAGCATTGCAGCATTGCAGCCTATCGAGTTCTCTCTCGCAGGACGCAAAGAAATGCACGAAGCAAAACTTTTAAATGCAACAAACAAGCCACGTGACTCCTTAATTATTGAGTACAAATTTGGGACGCCCTCATGCACCTGGAAACAAGCGGTAAAGATAAACGATATTAGTGTCACTAGATGGCGCCAGGGGAATTTCTTTGTTTTTTCGTCACGCCATCTAGTGACATCACTATCGTTAAATGGCAATTACATCCATATTTTACTTTTGGATCACTTACACAATAACTAAACACAAGAATTGCGTTAGGAATACATTACGTACGTCCGATACAACAGTTTAATTACTGCATCACCAAAACACGATACGGCGACCACCATTGTTTTGCTGGAACGCACAGAAATTAATGCCGACAGATGGTGCTTATCGATTCGACTCGCAGCCGATTGAGATAGCTCTGTTGGCTGTGAGTAGCTCAAGCGTCTGACTGCCTTAGCTGGCCACTACTAATTGTTGTATCGGACGTACGTAACGTGTTCCTACCGCAATTCTTGTGGTCAGTTATTGATCCAAAAGTAAAACATGCACGTCAAAATGGATGTAATTGCCCTTTAATCTTTACATCTTGTTTCCAGGTGCACGAGGGCGTACCGAATTTTTACTCAATAATTAAGGAGTCACGTGGCATGTTTGTAGCGTTTAAAAGTTTTGCTTTGTGCACTCCTTTGCTTCCTGCGAGAGAGAACTCGATAGGCCTAGGTACTGCAATGCTAATTTGGTTGCAACCGGCCTTTAAGATTAATGGCTCTTAATTTAAAGGTTATGCCTACATGGAATGGTGAGTGAACTGGAAGGAAGAGCCAAAATAGATTTTGTAAAAATCCATTTAAAATTTGTAAAAGTTGGCAGGAACAGGTCCTCTCCTTATGCAATTTAGTGTATTCCAAATACTAAAAGTCGTCACTCGTAAACATTCCTGACTTACTTTGTGAAATAACGAGAAATATGCCAATTTTTCCCCGTCTATAATCACCCCAGGGGCTTACTGGCCATACGGGAAAACGGGGGGTTTCCGGTGAGGCCTATGTTCCGAGGGCCTGTGGGGGGCAAATTAATATTTTTTCACGATGAGCGATATCTACGAAATGCCACAAGGAAAGGGCCTACGTTATCCATTTCCCGGTTCCCAGCACGCCCCTTGAAGCACACAGTGTTCGATATTTGCTCAAAATAAGTGCGGTAAACCTGCCGGACAAGTTAGATTTCCAAGCTCTTTCAGTGGTTATGGGACCTATTCCGGACTATTTTCATGGTCGAAGTTTACTCGACTCAAGTCCGCATGTTTGCTCCTTTCTTTCTATTCAAACATTTCACTGTCAAGACCGCTAAAATCATTGTGTTTTTCCTTTTGGGTGAAAGAATGTTCTGTTTTTTTTTTAGCAAACTTAAAGGTGGGATGCCACCAAACGAAAGTATAGTACATCTAGCGCCATCGAGCGCTATGTAGTTCTCTCTAGTGCTTGCTCACAGCAAACAAAGGAATGCACAAAGAAATATCTTTTAACAGAACAAACAAGCCACGTTACTCCTTAATTATTGAGTAAAATTTGGTACGTCCTCGTGCACCTGGAAACAAGCTATAAAAACTAACGATATTAATGCCACTAGATGGCGCCACGGTAGAATATAAAGAAAATACCCTGGCTCCATCTAATGTCATTAATATTGTTAACTTTTACAGATTGCTCCCAGGTGCACAAGGACGTCCCAAATGTTTATTCAATAATTAAGGAGGCACGTGGCTTGTTTGTGTGTTTAAATGTATTGCTTTGTTCATTTCTTTGCTTGCTGCGAGAGAAAACTCGATAGGGCTAAATGATGTTGCAGCCTTTAATTTGGTGTCAACCAACCTATAAAAGGATAAATAACTCGATTAAACTTCTATATTACAACAACTTAAATCCATTCCATACAGCACTATACTATATACATCATTAGGAAATAAATCGATGTTTTCATTTTTTATTACTATTTCTTGCCGTTAGATGTCGCCGTCGAGCAATAACATAAATCTGAAGGTGTTTAAACAACCTTTCGTTTTTCAGATGCAATAGCTTATTTCAAACATTTAAAATACCGAATTTTCCAATTGTGTAATGTGCTTTACGCAGCGGGTTTTGTTTGGAGCGTAGCTCCGCTATGAATACACTCCAATGTAATCTTAGCCCGCGCATCACGCGAAAACCACACGAACTGTCCAAACCAAACTTTGCATGCAGTAGCACGGGAGGCCGGACAAGGTTTATCAAAAGAAAAATCCGGAATCGGACGTTTGGTTGAGGAACCATCAGGGTGACAAAATAGACCAATAGCAAGAGCCCAAATCAAAACAACAACGAGACGCGAAGCCGTTTCTAATAATGTGCAAGGCATCCGATTGTTATAAGATTGATTGTTGATGATAAACAGGCAGCGTTAGGTGGTAATAAACCAAATTCCAGATATTTTCACTTTTCGTCCACCGATTTGGACGTCTGAATACACCATTTTCACGGTTTTTCACCACCTTTCCAATGGCCCAAACCCCAAGCAACTGTCTCTTATTGTTTAGAAATTACAAGGCAAATCCGATCCGATCCGATTGACAGCCAAACAGCAAAGAAAGCGGAGCCCGCTCCATTATATCGACAGTGGAACTGATGACGGCCCTGGTTTTAATTATTTTTTTCGTTTTATAAAACTCAAGCCGTTTAAATAGGCTTATTTCGTTGACCTTTGAAAAGAAAATTTATAAAACTGAGTGAGGACATCTGGTTTTCAGTTTATTCGAGGTAAATAAATTCATTAGTGAATTACACTCCTTCCCCCTCCCCCCACAGAAAGGTGAATTATAGGTAAAATCGTTAAACTGCGTTCAATTTGTACTGCAATCGGAGTCACGTAGTTAAAAACTGAATGTTCCGGCGTTACTGCTTCAGTGTCTTTAGTTTTATTTATCGTACCGACGTTTGCAAACCATCGCAAATTAACGTCACCAGACAAGGAACTGCCAGTCACTTTAAAAGATACCATACAGGGCGGAAGTTATGCACCAAAAATCAAAAAACAAAAAAAAAATAGAAGTTGTGATTATGCAGTTGCAAATCTCCGTGAAATCAAAACAAAAGTTAATAATTTACCAACCAGTACGTGCGGGAGCCATTAGAATCCTCCGCAAAACGTAAAAAAAATTGCGTGTAATTCGGCATTCGAAAACGCTATATTAAAACCCCAAAGACAGGGTAATAATGGCATTGCGGGTTTCACTCAACTCTATTTATTTTTTATCTTGTAACGTAACACACGTCGGATTTTGATCTTCTCGGGGTGAATGCACTCTAAGCGTCCGGAAAACCGACCATTCGTTCGCCTTCCTCCCACTCTCCATCAAGCAGCCAATCACGAGCCGCCCTTCTTTCACGCGACCTCCCCCCCCCCCCCAACTCAGCCGGCTTTGTTAGTGTTCAGTCGATCTGCTGTGTCATTAAAATACTACGTTACATGCACGACACCAGCTGTGCTGTGACTGTTGTGACACTAACGACTCTGTATTGGTAGGCTACCTGAACAGCCCGATGCTATTGAGGAGGACGTGATATAAAATTTATTTGCAAACTTCTTGGTTCATTACACTATACACTAGGGATTTCCAGACGAATTTCCTTGAAAAAAACGCAAAACATAATACATCAAGGGTATAAAAATACATCAAAGGTATTACTCAAATATTGACCTAACTTAAAAATATGTCGTAATCGCTGAGGTGGTATCCGCCAGCTTCGTGGTGGGAGGGAATTAACGGAAATGTGTAGACATTATTGATTTGCGGCGTAAAAAGTTGTAACCGACTGCAAGCGCTAAAATTAGAGATAAATTCGAAATATCGCTGAAAGGCAAACTGAATTAAACATTTGGATTGTTTAGTAGCAGTTAAATGAAGTAAATTCATGCAAGCAACTTCCATTAAATGTGAGAGCAAATTGGCATTTTTTAAATTACCATAACGCATGACAAGTTTCCCGTAGCAGATTTGCGCGACGCGCGACGCCCAGTTAAAGGCCCCCGTGGACAAATTTTGGCAAAATTTCTGCCGTTTTGTCAATTTTTCACCGATTTTGACAGTCGAATACACCATTTTAATCGTCTCGACGAGATCTTCCCATTTGGTGGAGTAGCCAGACCAATAGGGAAAAGCGCTGAAAAGTTATCCAAGAAAAAGCAATAAATATGTGGGTAACCACATGATAAAATCAGATTAGCTGCAGATAATTTTTTTTCTGACCATTGGGTTCGCAGACAGTGGCAAAAAGTTCTGCTTTTGACAGTTTGGCGTAATACCAGTAGCGAATAAATACCATACACATCCTGGAGTATTCATGTTGTGAACTCTTGTTTTTTATTCCACCGTTTGCACAAGGGTGACAAGGCCGTCTGGGAGAGAAGTAGTAGGCTCCTAGCCCCAAGGCAATTGATTTAAGATCGACAAAATCTTATTTTACCAAAGCAGTAATAATAGGCTTTAACTTCTTGACATGCGCTACAACTGGCATGGAGTTGGGAGGCAAGACACACATTATTTCTACTCCATTCGGCGTTAACTCGAGAAACAAAATGCCTTCCTCGTTATAAGTTCGTTCAAAAACGCTAGTTTATTGCGAACTGACACATGCTTGGCCTATTCCAGGGAAGCGGCCAGTGTGAAAAAATGTGAAAATTTGCTAATGGGTAAAAAAAAAAAATGTGAAAAGTGTAATAAAATGCGAAAAATACGAGCAGTTGTGTGAAAAAAGGCTGAACTCACAAACTCAAGTAAAAACAATAAAATTATAATCCACCCTAATATTTGGCGGGGAATTATGTGCGTCTGTGGTTAATTTCGCAACATTGAATCCAAAAGCTGTGTGACAGGAAAAAAACTCGCGTCGTTTTGCTGTCCTGCAAGGATGTGCGTTAACATGAAGTCGCGCGCATCGTACTCACATTTTAAGTGTACCCACATTTTGAGTGTCCAAAAGTGGGTACACGAAAGTGGGTACACGAAAAATCTAAAAAAAAAATAAATAAAATAAAAGTAGGTATGCCAAAAATGTGGGGGGAAAACGAAAAGTAGGTGTGTGAAAATTGTGAAAAATATGAAAAGTAAGAATGTGAAAAATATGGGGAAAAAAAGCAGGTATACCGGTGGCAACACCTGCTATTTGGATCACACGTGTCGACACGTATTTGTTAGGCAAGAATCTAAACACAGTGTAACTTTTAACGCACGTTTTCCGCAAAAGTAAAAAGGATCACGAGTTGGAAAACTGACCGCATGGGATCTTGACTCGGCACGAACGGAGGAAGAAAGGGGAGAAAGGGGAGGGAAGGGGAGGGGGAAAGGGGAGATCTATTGTGTTGGAGATGCCTCCTTCATGCCGTTCATGATAATACTTTTTTTCGACACAAGAGGCTTGACCGAAGCTCGATTTCGTCTCGACGCTTTAACCTCAAGATTTCCGTTACGTCTAGTTCGTCATGCTTTCGTCTCGTCTCGATAAGTGTTGAATAGTTCTGAAATTTCTCGAATTGTTGAAATGGTTCCGTATTATGAGCGCACAAGTAAATTTCGTGTCATCGAGCGCACGCTACCAGAATGAACCGTACATGGAGTGCACATGGAACCACTGGCAGTACATCTTTGCCTGCTTCACGACTTAAAATAAATTATCATCTTAAAATATTAGCAACTTTGCCCACATTCTAACTTAATAGGTAGAAATCTCAAAAATGTTGCTAGTTACCCAACTTAAAATTAACTGCCATCCTGCAATTTTTTAACTTTGTGTTTTTCAACACCACCTTACTGTGCGGACATCTGAAACTGTTGCCATCTAACATTGCAGTGAATTTGACCGCTAAAACTATGCATCTTAAACAGGTAAACATCTTATTGATATCGCGAGTTTTCCATCTGATAATTAGATGTATGTACGTTTAATGGCACCCTAAGCGATACCGATCTGAAATTAGGACACAACTTAAAAGTGGCCTTATCACCGATTGAAAGTCTGCCAAAGCTGACAACATCTGGTGCTATCTAGCACTATCTAGCACTTGCTTGGATCAAGTGAAGGAAGGCACAACGCCATTCCTTTTTAACGAAACGAACAAGCCACGAGCCTCCTTAATTATTGTGTGAAAATTTGATACGTCCTTGCGCACCTAGGAGCAAGCGACTGTAAAGGTTAACAATATCACTGCCGCTAGATGGAGCCACGATATTTTCGTACGATTTTCAATTTGGTGATAGTGCCACTTTAAACCAGTTGTGCTGTACCTTTCATTCTCGTGGCACAGATTCACTCCATTTGATACGAGGGTGATCAACCAAACAAACTGAATTTCAGACGCCTGTCACAGATTTTAAGAAGCTTAGTTTTTTCAGTGTACACAATCAGAACTGGCGGAATATACAAAAGAAGGAAACTGCGGGTGTGCGGTCGATGTACGGTTTATTCTACCTGTGCTGCGTTCAATACACGATGCGTTCGATGCACGTCGTTAGTACCACGACACCGTTGATAATAAAGATGGAGGGGGGGGGGGGGGAATTAAGTCAATTCTCACCATCGATTTTTGTCACGAAAGAAGTCTTTTTACAAAGATTGTCAAAAACACTCATAAATTAAAAGCTAAATAGTAGAAAACACAAAGAAACCGAACACACTTTATTTTATTATAGAACTATAAAACAAACTTTGATAGGAAAACGTAATAAATAGAAAACAATTATTTCCTGATGAAGAAAACTGCGTAAAACAAAAATTGAGTTTATCTAAGAGCGCAGGAAAAGAAATTGTTTAAATGTTAGGTAAGAGTCGGGCTAACATTTCACGAAAGTTGTAAGTGTGGTGTATGTTGCCCTCCCACCACGTCAGATACTAACGGCATTAGTGACGTCATCTAGATTGCCCACAGATGCGTCGCTCCCCTCATATTATGCAGCCTAATACACTGACTAGTCTTAACCAATGGCTAGTCAGTCACCTATGTTTGCTTATATAAACACCTGTCGTTGCATTAATAAATGTCTCTTACCTCTGCAGTCATGCTTATCAACTTTAATTTAGATTAGGCTTCACTCGGCCACGCAAGGCCCATTCATTACAGTAATTATCCTAGGAATAATTAACTACACGTTAAAAAAAAACTAGCCTACGACATTTGTGGTTAGCTATAGAGATTGATTAGTGTTAAAAAAACGCTTAAGCGTATAAAATACGGATGTAAGCCTTAAAAAACTTAAAGCTTTAAAGGAACAGATATTGGAAAAAGACATGTAAGCCATCAGCGTCGCACTAATACGTGTAAAAGAATCTCCAGCGACCCAAAAAACAAGCTGGAGCTTCTTTTACACGCATTAGTGCGACGCTGATGGCTGGAGCTTCTTTTACACGTATTAGTCCGACGCTGATGGCTTACATGTCTTTTTCCAATATCTGTTCCTTTAAAGCTTTAAGTTTTTTAAGGCTTACATCCGTATTTTATACGCTTAAGCG
>JAHWFP010031851.1:98117-108322 GCA_023313725.1 Lithobius niger
TTTAAAGGAACAGATATTGGAAAAAGACATGTAAGCCATCAGCGTCGGACTAATACGTGTAAAAGAAGCTCCAGCCATCAGCGTCGCACTAATGCGTGTAAAAGAAGCTCCAGCTTGTTTTTTGGGTCGCTGGAGATTCTTTTACACGTATTAGTGCGACGCTGATGGCTTACATGTCTTTTTCCAATATCTGTTCCTTTAAAGCTTTAAGTTTTTTAAGGCTTACATCCGTATTTTATACGCTTAAGCGTTTTTTAATACTAATATCCCTTATTTTTTTTCTTGTTTCAGCAAGAATAACACAGACAAGAACGCTGTAATCACCTTAAAATAACTGTTATAAGAGAGTCTTTTCCATGGCTGATTCGTTTTATGCTGCTAAGAATGACTTTTGCACCCAATTTCATGTTTTTAGCTTGATCTGTAAGAATTTGTTGCCCAAACCCCTGGGAGGCAACACGGGGGGCCCCCGGGCGGGCACTGAAGGCACTTTGGGGTATTTCATAGGGGTCCATGGCTGGTTCGATTTTACTGTTAAAAAAGACTTCTGCACCAAATTTATGTTTTCTGCAAAATTTCTGCAAAAATTTGTTACTTCACTTAATTATTTCTGCCCAGTGCTCTACTATAATAATTGCTTTGCCGACGAAAATTCTGCAGTCACATCAAAATTGGGTTCAAAAGGCCGTGGTCGGTGTTAATACGTACATTTTAAGCTATACAAATTGAAAATCGGTTCATTGGTTCGATCTCTTGGTAAGAGCAACATTTCTAGCCCATTTGGCTTTCCGTGTCAAGAATATTGTAGTCACATTCAAATAGCATGTGAAAGACTCTAGGCCTTGTCCATACCTACGTTTTAAGCTACAGAACTCTAAATTTGGTTCAGTGGTTCGACCTCCAAGTGAGGGCAAAGAGTACATTAATTATTTTTGCCCAGTGCTCCGCAATAATAATTGCTCTGCCGACTAGAATACTGCAGTCACATCAAAATTGGGTTCAAAAGGCTCTGGTCGGTGTTAATACCTACATTTTAAGCTATACAAATTGAAAATCGGTTCATTGGTTCGGTCTCTAGGTGAGAGCAAAAGTTTTAGCCCATTTGGCTTTCCGTGTCAAGAATATTGTAGTTACATTAAAATAGCCCTAGGCCTTGTCCATACCTACGTTTTAAGCTATAGAACTTGAAAATCGGTTCAGTGATTCGATCTCCAGGTCAGAGCAAAGAGTCCCAACAACAACAACAACGACAACAACAACAACAACAACAACAATAACAACAACAACAACAATAACAACAACAAGAAATGGCCATGCTGTGGACACCGGACGGTTCAATTGTTGTCATTAAAATTTGTAATGCGGAGAAATAGTTACGACACGACCCCAAATACCGAATTTCGTTGGTCTATGTCAATTTTAGGCGAAACTATAGGAGTTCAAAGTTTGACGTTTAACATGGAAGTTCATGCTGAGGCTTACATAAGGACCGCTACCGCAGTCCTTGATTAACCCCTTCCTCTCGAGAAGTACTGGTCTTTTAGAAATGCCATATAAAAAGTTGACTGGTGATACAATTCAATGTTGCATCCTGCTGGGTCGAATACAAAGCCCCTTAGTTACAGAACGAAAAGGCAACAAAATGAACGAACTCATTAAAGAGGATTACCACCAATGGCCAGCTTTAGCATCTATAGCCATTTGCCGCTATCTAATGCCGTCTAGCCCTTACTTTCAACAGGCGAAGGAACACACAAATGAATTTCTTTTGATACAACAAACAAGCCACGTACATCCTTAATTATTCACTGTAAAGTTGGTGCGCCCGCGTGTACCAGGAAGCAAGCGGTAAAGTTAAGCCTAACGACATCACGGGCGTTTTTTTCTATATATCGACTGTTTTGAAAAGCAGGTTTTGAACCGCTAGATGGGCGCCATCTAGTGACAGTGATATCGTTAACCTTGGTCGCTTGCTCCCTGCCCCGGGTGCACATGGACGCACCAACTGTACACTCGATAATTAAGAAGGCACGTGGCTAGTTTGTTGCGTAAAAAGAAATTTCTTTGCGCATTCCATCGCTTACTGAAATCAAGTGCGACACAGAACTAAATAATGGCAGACAGCGCTAGGTGCTGTAACCTGTCATTTGGTGAATAAGCACCTTTAATGTTGAATAAACACAGATGCAAGCATATATCCGTAGCATTTCGGATTTAAATGTTCCACTTCCCTCATTCAGAAATCTGACATGAAAGACCAAAAGGTAACAGAAATAGGTTCACATCTGTATTTATTTAAGCAATGAAATTCGTTGGGCAAACCTTCACCACTTTCTTGATTTGTGTTAAGCGTTAAGGCGACGACTGAATAATTAATTTTACGTGCTGATCTAAATAGCGTGCTTGTTTGTGTCAAGACTCCTCCAGACTTCTCGAATCTTGATATCGTCTTGGTCTGGTCTCGTCTAGACCGAATCTTATCTCTCTAAACAAACGTAAATATTATTTAAAGTAATTGAGACATGAAGAGGCTGAAATTACAGTAAAATGCACCTTAACGGACTCACTGAACGGTTTAGCATAAATGCACTTGGCGTGTGAGGTTGCCGAGCTCATATGCTCCAACACACCTCACACAGTTAGCCTTCTCCAACCCTAACTCGCGCCTGCGCACCAACAGGCTTCAAACACTCTCTGTCACTCACTGGAAAATGGCTGCCTGCGAGCAGCGTCACAGCGTCAAGTCCCGAAATAAACCAGGTTTCTGAGATGTAAAATCATCTCTGCGAACCCTGGACTTGCTTGGGAGGGGCTATCCGGGACAACAAAGGTCTCAGCAATCGCAATTTTATTATTAATTTCAACCTAAGTATTTTCCTTGTATATTTGTTTAGTACCGGCGAGCGGTAGAGCTTTGGTGGCCTTTAATCGTGCGTCAAATTCCCTGCTCAGACAGTGTGACCCCTAAGTCAAAAAATGCAGGGAAAACAGATTCGCATTAACAATTTCAAACAGTTTCTGATGGGATGTTACTTTTTCGTGTAAGTAATAAAACAAACTTATAATCCTCGTTTGCCAGACCCTCGGATTGGTTTGCGGATTTCATGCATGCTGTCACTCTGAAACAACACTAGGCCTCTTGTGCTATTCGTATAGTCAGCTGCGAAATTTGTTTCGCAGCTGACTATACGAATAGCACAAGAGACCTCTGAATCACTAACAACAAAATCAACAGCAACAAGGGCAACCACCTTTTGTTGTTGTTTCAGTGTTTATATTGTGGTAAAATGACAACATGCAGGAAAGTGCTGCATCAACTTGGTTGATATAATCGGAAAAACTGTCTATGGCTCCTATTTTGTATTTGTATTTTAAATCGCGGACGATTTTAGAAAAAAAAAAACAGCTCTAACTCACGCATGCTCATACACGGAACTGTTGATGAAACCGCTTGGTTTCTGAAAGCGAGCAGTTCGAGACTAAGTCCCCATTTTTAATTTTTCACAGTTCTTTCTGAACTGTTTGCAGATCAAGAAGGTTTAGTCGCTACTGCACCTTGCCATTCGGAGTTCGGCATTTTTCTGGATTATTCAGTTGTAGATTGGCACTGAGTCTACTGAGCATGTCTGTGGAAGAGAGGCTTCTGTCATATTGCAATTTTATTGCGATGTACAATCCGTATAAGTATAAGTATTATCGTCATGTTTTTTTGGGCTCCATGATAATCGCGGGATTAAATTATAACAAGCGGTTGCAGTGACTACTTAGTCGTAACCGGTCTTCTGTACACCACCACCACGGCCACCACTTTCGAAAACGTTGAGGCGCAGACCTCTATCACGCGCTGCAACAGCGATCTCTATAATAGAGATCGCTGTTGCAGTGCATGATAGAGGGGCGTGCGCAATTGTACATAATCTAAAAAATTTTATTTCCGATTTGCGAAGTAATTTCGATTTACGATGTTAACGATGTTTACGATGTTAACGCTGTTTACAATGTTTTCCTCTATTTGGCATAGCTATGCTTTCGCATCGCATTCCGCCATCGTTGCGATTGCTTCAGCTTTGGTATTTCGCATTAAGTAGGCTTAAACCATGCGCGATGGCTGTTTGCAGTGACGTCATCATGAGTTAGCCAATGACGAACGAGAACAACGGCTGTTTGGCCGTCTGATTGGACTAGCCCAGTCACGTGATATGCACGTCACAGCAAACAGCCATGGCGCGCGGTATAAACTTCATTTTATGCCAGCTTAACGAAGTTAAACGTAAAGCTCCGAATCCTGACGAGAAGCAGCTTTTACGCCTCATGACGGTGACGTCATTGCCCTACTTGGGCATTCCCCTACTTTTGGGAATGAAAGCAAAACTGCATCCTCTAAGTGAGATACACTGCGTAGAAAGGTGTGGCCTTTAAGTCGAAAGTGGCACTCGCTCTGCGGGAAAAGAAATTCTCTCAGTAATTGCAAATGTTGGAATATAACGTACCGCGATAACTTATGGTCTAAATTCCATTATCGTCTATTCCTAATGAAATATAGGCTTCCTACCTTGGTTAAGTTTAAACAGTTTCGAAATGAAACAGTAACGTTATATGATATGTTTGTAGTAACAGTAGTGCCCGGCTTCGCCCGGGGTTCTGTTTCGCCCATGGTTGTTGTCGGTCAGGGTGACCTAAATGTTGACTGCGACAGGAATTTTTCTTCCTGTTATACTCCCATTTTCCTCCCATCCTCTCCCTCCCCTCCCCCTTTCCTCTTCTCCCTGCCCTCAGCGTCCTCCTCTTCCTGCCACTCGTCCTTTTGCCAGATTTTGTAAAAACTAAATCGGTCTCCATTCCAAACAACCCCCAAAAATGTACCTTTGGTTCAATTAATGCTTAATGGCAACAGTTATTATTATATCGTTAGAATGAATTCCAATATAGCAGAGCTAACAGATGCACCGCCCCACATACAAGCATTTCCCATTAACTCCCCCCCCCCCCACTCCCAGTTCATCTCCTTGCTTCAGCGATCCGTACCGTGTGAAAAATAACTGTCCTTCGTGCATGACGTCATTTAGCATTTGCCGCTGAGATGACCGCGCAGAGCAAATTGTTAGTCGAAGCAACAATTTCAACTTCTTTTCAATGCAACATTGTACCAGTTTCAACTTCTGGACAAAGAATAATTGACGCGCTCACCCATTTTCATTGTAAGGGCTGTTCTTGTCGTCATTTTTTCTATGAGGCTCTGTCTTCTGATGTATGGTGACAAAGATGTTTACAATAGGAAATTTGGGAAATTTATGAATGATGCATTTTTGTAATGCTTTGTTAAGTTATTTTTTTGATCATTTATTATTTTTTAAATAAATTTCCTGGAATCTACTGTCAACTTAAGCAAACACTCGTATACAAGAACCGACTCGGTTTGTCAACTCTACTACACGTTATAGACGAGGGCCGTAGCCAGAATTTTATTTTAACCCACAGTGGAAACAAACCACTGTTGTTTGTCAAGTATTCTAGTGCACGTGGTTCCACGAAAAGACTGAAATAATTTCCCTAAATTATTCAGGTTTTCCAGAGTTGTAATTGAGGTCATTTTTTTAGGCTGTGCTCGACATCAGAAAGGACATTTTTTAAATATACTTTTCCAGTTTTACTTGTTTATAGACTCACACAATTGAAAACAGTAGCCTGATTTGATGAATTTTTAGGTCTCAATGCAGAAGTATAAAAATAACATTTTTTTTTACAACAATGTCTTAACGTATGTTAAGCCTATAACACACTTACGCCTATACCTAAAAGTGTGGCTTTTCGTTTTTTCCTGGGTTTTTCACGTTTTTTTTTTGCCCTAGGGGCGGGGGGAGGGAATTAGAGAATTCCCGAGTTTCGAACAAAATTTAAATTTCTTGAGTTTTACAGGTTCGGGCCAGGTTGGTGGGAACCAATGTATTTATTGGACATCAAAATTAGCAATGTAGCAGAGTACAGAATACGCAGACCTTTTCACAGACTTCACCGCACTTTTCAATTTATTAGCCACAGCAGCCGCTGTGAGTGGTGCTGGCTGGCTGCGGCCCTATTTTAGACGGAGAAAGAAGTCTGCGAAGGTTAGGGGAAAACCCAGGGAATCGAACCGGAAAACCTCTGTTCATCACAGGGGGGAAATAGGTAACGTCCGGAATAGGCCTGAATAGATCCCGAAGACGCTGAAGGAGGCTGTCCTAGTCTTTTACACTACCCATTATAGCACTGACTGCCATAGACTTACCGATAGTTCCCGTTCAAGTTATCTCACAGATCAACTTGTTCGGGGGGGTTTCCAAGTTGAGTTTTGCCACAGCTCATAAGTGTTCTATGCTTGTATGCGTTACCGCACTTGCTTGTTGTTGAATGTAACTTTGCAGTGTAAGCGTACTTTCTGAGAAATTAAGCTGCTATAGAATTTTCAAAGAAATTCGATATAAGAATTCTTGTAATGCAATAAATGCCGCACGCAAGTTAACAATTCTTGTACTTCTTAATTTTTCCACCAATTAGAAACGTGCCCATTAGTTGCTGAAATATGAGTACGCAGGATTTTATTGACCTCCCTCTATTCCTACTGATGGTGCCCCTTTAAGTGCCAAATGAAGAATTCACTGAATATGCTTGCATGTTTCCGAGTAAATATTTATTTTTTTCGTAGCCTATATGTAGGGTATTAAGATTTCATGTTTGCACTATTGGTTAATGACTATGGTGAGCAGAACGTTTAACCATTAGCGCTGACGTGAGATCGTAATACCTACACTGAATTTCAGAAAATATTTACCCGGAAATATGCGTTCGATGAATTTGCCAAGGCAACGATGGACTGACTACATAACGAGCCGTTGATAACAGCAACTTGACGTACGGGAAATTTCACGTCCGAGAAACAGTTTCTATATGAAGAGAAATGTAACTTCAGCTTCAGCTTCAAAATTGTGTATTATTTAGAGCGAAGAAAGACTGACTGTCCATTGCTCAAAATACCCACTTTTCAAAATGGTCGGTTGACGCTGTATAGTTACTCAGCAAATCAATACACCGAATGGAAACGAAAATAAAAATAAAACCCTGCAACTATTACGGGAAGTTCCTTTGTTTACTTACTATATCATGGTAACACAGACAAAACAAGTGGTATTCAATTGGTATTGGCCGCGGAATTTACCACGACAGTGGTTTACTACAACTTTAAAACTCTGTGGTCGCTTTATGGGAAATGGAAAAACAATGCGAATATTATCTTTCCCATCGTTAAGTCTCTTGAAATTAAAGATTTTAAAGGTGATTCACCTGCGGTAAATCGTAAAATTCTGTTGTGGTGTCTTCTATCGTCCAGTTAGTGCCGCAACTAGCTTTTTTTTTCAAATGAGGGGTGCAAGGCCAAAATGTTGGGCCACTTCTCCATAAATACACAATTTTGGGGGTAAAGTGACTTCTAATTCCAACGAAACTATAGTGAATTTTGTCCCATTGGGCCCTTGACTTGAGAATTTTGGGGCTCCTTTCTGCTGGGCCCGGGTACCTTGCACCCTGTGCACCACCCCTATAATTGCGGCACTGCGTCCAGTACATCGCTGGCTTTTACAGTTTTCAACCCTTATACCCGATGGGAGGGGTGGGAGATAGAAGAGGGAGGACCAATAATATAGGCGCAGCTGCCCACCCCTCCCCTCTCCACCTCGGGGAAACTGCCCTTTCCATAGTGGTAATTTTACTTACGTTTAGCTCATGCTTGCTTCTTCAAAACAAAGAGTATATTGTACTCCTTTGCTTGACGCAAAATTTAACAATAAGACGGACGATAGATGGCACCACCGTAGAATGGAACAATTCTGTTAGTCAGCATCTTTCCAACTCCTATTTTCCTGAGCCATATGCCAAAGTTTGGCATTTATTATGAACAAATCGGTATTAGTAGTCATAGGTCAGCCATAGTTAAGTCATAGATCGGTTGCAAGATTTGATGTCGCATCCTCTTGGCTGCGAGACCAAGGGTCTAGTCACTTGGCTGTTATTTGCTCGCTGTGCTCGGGTTTAATCACTATCCAACTTGTGAACCCTGGTCTCAGCCTCGGAAATGCGCTCGTGCGCATGTCGATTGTGACATGAAAAAAATTCCTAGAAGTTTACTAGCAGAATTGTCCAGGTCCATCCTGAAACAACCTTAGCAATTTTGATCTTGTAGGCTCATAGTAACGCATCGCTTCTCACGAAATCGTCTTTTGTCTGGTTACGGCTTAAAGCCCAAACCATACTGGCTGCATGCGGGTGCTTCATAACGCCGGATGGTGTAAGAAAGACGTCAAATTATATATACAAATGCAACGTCAACCAAATGATTGCAGTAATTTTGACCGTGTGGGCACGTAGTAACACATTGCTTCGAACTAAATTTTTTTTCTGTCTGGTAAGAGTGTCATAGTTGCGCTTGTTACTGCCGGCCAAGTTCTGACAGATAGTTCAGTGTATCCGTGGTAGTACTTATGATTGAAGCCACAAGGAACGATTTACGTGTATAGTTCTACTGTATCTGTAGAACTACACGTATAGATTTATTTCACTTAGGCCGTGGTATACGCTAAAAGGATGCTGACGGAGATGATAAATATAAGTGATCTCGTCTGTGACACCCCTATCCAGTACCCTTATTTCCGGCCCGTTCTGGTTGATAATCTTGAACTTCTTTATGCGCTTGCTAGTCCACCCTATGGACCACAATTCGACGTGTCACACGTCGAATTAATGCGGTTGTGGCCAAAAAACGGAGGTACCCGATTTACGTCAGCGATATCTCCTCAAAAACCAAACACATTTGATCAATTCTGACCGACGAAATTCAAGTATGCGGGTTGGTGACTTGCAGTGCGCCAGTACACAAGATATTATGCTGTAGTTAATTTAGTTAGGGCGGTTTTAGTTCGCTAACCTCTAAAAAGGTCTCTGAGCGAAAAACCGTCGTCAAATAGTACACGATCAGTGGCTGACGTCAGCGCTTCCTCAGCGTAAAGGTGTGCGCGCAACACCGATCATACGAAAAATTGCGGCGTGTAACTGCGCATTTCGGCAAGTCAGCTCTTCACCATTGCGGTCGGTTAGAGGCTATCGTGTACGTCCAGATGGCTCCCCTCTTATGGCGCAGAACAACACAAAGTGAGTCATCACTTACCTTTGCGGTGATCTGGATGGTACATCGAATTTCTATGATTGAATCTGGATGGTACATCGAATTTCTATGATTGAATCTGGATGGTACAATGAATGCGATGCTCGTATAAGACTTTTGCTGTTAATTACTGCGCCATCCTCGCTGCTTTTCGGGAGCGAAATATTACAGTATTTTATTACGCGTATTTGTGGTGTTGTTTCCTATTGAACGAGTGAGCAAAGCGAATGATGTCCTGTTTTCACAGTGGCAGACTCGCCAGAGGGAGGGAAGGGCGGGATATTCAGTTTTCAGTTTTCAGTTTATTCAGTTTCAACGAAGCTTTCAGTTTGTTTTTTTTTTTGTAAGAAAACCAATATCAGCATCCGGTGAAAACTTATCTGGTCAGTGATTGCATCGTCGCACACAAGATTCTGGCTCATTTGCCGTATCGTAGTAGCAAACGTTACGAGACAATTTTTTTTAATATAATGTGCAATATACTAGATATTCTTCAGTACACCATGCATTTAAATTTTTTAGTAGTGTCCTGTTGGTATGTCTGCCGTTCCAACTTCATACGTCAATTACAGATATTTTTTTATTCTACCATACGACACGTCGAATTACTAATGCAGTGTTAGTGCATCTTGTTTTTTATGTGCAGCCTTCATAGATCTGGTAGTTTCAAAATTTTAGCACTTGTTTAAGGGTGTAGAAAAATAATAAAACTGAATTTCCGTACCACATTAAATGTTACAAAAATACCATGTAAAATATCGATAGCATAAACGAAACTGTCTGTTTATCTCGCAGTTACAGCCAAATGCATGAACCGATTTAAAGGGCAATTACATTCATTTTGACATGCATGCTTTACTTTTGGATCACTTACACAATAACTAAACACAAGAATTGCGGTAAGAATACGTTACGTACGTCCGTTATAACAATTTAATTACTGCATCACCAAAACACGACACGGAGACCGCCATTGTTTTGCTGGAACGCGCAGAAATTAATGCCGACAGATGTC